>MU225972.1:90669-118230 GCA_018584345.1 Thuja plicata | reverse complement strand
TCCCACTTGAATGACCCTAATCACCATCATGGAAGTTACATTAATTCGAATACATGGGATTCGAATGTGAAGAAAAGATTTTAAAAACCCGATTTTCCACCTTGCAAAGTTTTCTTTAAACTTATCGGCAGTTAACTCCACCATAGCTGTAAACACCACAGCCGAGCATTGGGAGGTAACTGTAGTTTATATTGATGTGCTGTTTAGACATAACTATTTTCATCGAAGAGATGATTTGCAGTTATCATTGCACTTAAAGTACCAAGGTGGCAATTTTGAATGAATGCCAATGCACTGTTACTGACATTGCATTTACTCCACTGACAATGGAACTCAAAAGCTAGTAAAATACAATGCATTTCATTTATCGGCCTCATTTGCATTTTAGGGTTTTGTGTTTTTCACTATGTCACCGCCATGTTGCAAGTGGAAACCTTAAATTCTGTTTTCTCAATCTGCCATGTTCTATGGAAAATCTTTGAGTTTTATGAGTAAAATACCGTTTCACAGTCAATGCAACTGTAGTTTCATTCTCCAGTGAAGGCCGCAGCTTTTAATCCTCATCTCACTCGAACTCAAGCCCCAACTGTAAGTTTACATTTGTCTTTTTCTTAAAACCTATAAACACTGAGGATATTGTGCCATGATATATGGCGTTGATCAATGAACTTGTAGTTTAGTTCGATGCATTTTTATTATGGTCTTTGAACTTTGGTTTATTTATAAAAGAACTAAAGAGTTCTTGTTTGCCTTGTAATGACACTATAGTGTTCCACTAGTGTGATGACCACTGCGGTTTTGGCATGGTCTTGAGCTTTGATTGAGACAAGTACCCGTAGTTTTTAACTCTAAACTGGGGATATCTTAGTCATAGCTTCAGACTTATCCCTAGCTCGCTATGTAACTAGCAACCCCACCACTGCTTGTCTTCTTTGCGACAACAACCCGCCATGTGGATTTTCTTTAGCATTAAATACGTAGGCTTATGACTGAAAGATGCAGCGGGTATACAAAATTTTGAACCCTATGACATCTTTCAGTCATAAGCTTTACACTTTTCTTGTGAGTTGCTGCAGTTACACTTTAAGTTTATGAAGGAAAACACCATGAATCTACAGATAAGTTGGTTTCTCTGTCATTTCTTTGTTCATTCTCATTAATGAACTTCTCTGCATGTTCAAATAGTTATTATCTTATAACCCTCTGTTTCATTTTTGTCTGAACAATAAAGCACAAAATGTGTTGTCTTCTCTCTGCAAAATGTGTTGAAACAACTGTTTGAAAAACACATAAATGTTGCAAATACACTTACGGTTTTTAGAATGAAACAGTGTATTTCATTTCTTTGTAATAATACATATATTGTGACTCTTTTTGGCATAAAAATAGGGTTCAAACCCTTATCTGTTGATATCCACCATTCTGATAAAAGAAGATTCAGCATATACACCTACAGTTCAGCAGCATTCTATAGTTTTCATTTCATAAGTTTGGCAAGTTTGAACTTGCGGCCTGCCACTTTGGGGTTTCTACAAAAAATGGGGTTTAGAACTCTTATGAAAACTTTGCTCTGATGTTTAGTTCGAAACATGGGACATGCACTTCACTGTCCCCTTTTCTTCAAAAATATAAACATATACTGAATATGTATGTAGACTGTGGCTTCCATGAAATAGTACTTACTATTTGTTGCAAAAGAAACATGTTGCATTATATCTGAACATACATATCTTTAAAGAATGCCCACCATTATACTTATGTACTTCATAAAATATGAGTTCAATACTATCATTGGATTTTGAAATTCTCTGAAAAATATATTCATGATCATCATTTTGAATTGCAGCTTTTGACAGTTGATAAATTTACACTCTCTGTTTCACTTCATCAGTATTCATCTGTAAACATGAACTCATTACTGTTCCTTCAGCAAGAGCACACCATTTTTTTTAATTTTTGAGTTCAAATTTTCAGAATTTGATCTACACTCCAGCATTTATAAATTTGACATATCTCTTGACAGAAATTTTGAATATGAGCAAAACTTTGCAATTTCTGACAAGCACTGTAAAATGGGATCAATTCAGCATTCTGAAGCTAACATAATTAGCATTTTTTGTAGCTCCTGTAGCTCTGTACTGTACTTTTCCTTTTGATACTGAATTTTTAATTTGTAATATGAAGTACAACAAGATAAATGTTTATTATTTGTTAATGAAGTTTGAGCACGGGCTCGTGACATTCAAAAATGACAGAATGTTAATGACTGAGGTTCGAACATGGGTTCGTGACACCCAGTCCTAGCAAATTGTAAACATTCAAATTATGATGATATCTCGAAGCACTTGAAAATATTCAGCATTAAGTCATTAATTTTTTTTGAAAATGTACTCTATTAATGATGAAATCAGCATCTCTTTTTGGTGAAGCAATTTGATTCCTCTGGAGATCAACAACCTGGAACTTCCTGTAGCATGGGAAATCAGCTTGTTCTGCACCTTGAAAAATGACTGAAAGTATGAACCATTTAGCTGTTATCTGCAAAATAACTTATTAACTTCATGCAATATCAATATGGAACATATTCTGAAAAAGTTTTCTCAGTTCGGAAACATACTAAGTCCCTTTCATTCAGATTCATGGCTGTTCAAAAATGAAAACATACACTACAATAGACATTAGAAGTGAAAGGTTTCATGTTTCAAAACACGTCCCTTTAACACTACCTTATAGTGATTGCTGATTTATGTTTTCTTGTTACATTTATTATTTCAGATTGATATGCAGATAGAAATAGATAGCTGATGTATGTAATTGTTTCTCTTGCATTGCTTACATCCATCAGGATCTAACCATTGTTCTTTTTCCTTCTTTCATGTAGATATTTTCCCTAAGGACCTGAATGTTGATGGAGACTCGGGAGTGACCTAGATGCAGATGAAGACTTGACAGAGCTACCAGCAGACACAAGATATAAACACAAGGCAATGCATGGGACCCTTATTCCATACCTCAGTTTTTTACTTTCATTTGTAATGTACTATGTTTATTGAAACATGAAATATGAATCAAAGGACATTTGTACTACATTCTTATGAATGCACAATGTAATGATCAATGATGAATTTGAATGTGTAATAATTTGATCAATACTTAGAGTACATAAAATGAAAATCTGATAATAAATGTAGTAAGTGAATGCAAATCATCAAAACCTATAAGATAGTGTTAATTGGATAACATGTACATGCAAATTTCTCTTTTAGTGCCTATTTTTTTGTATGATTAGATTTTGGATAACAAAAATATCAGGGACTATTAATTTTGATAGTCCACAGTTCCATGGATTTGAGATAGGCACAACTTCATCATGATTTTTATAGAAATAGTTGAATAGGGAATAACCAGAAGAGCCTAGGGTTTTAGCATACCTAATGAAATGTAAATCATCAATTAGAGTATCATCACTTACCTTTATATTTTGGATTGATTATGGCAATAGGGAGATTAATTCTTCAGAATAGTTGCACTTCCCTTTCATATCATCATCAGCATCACCACTTCTTCCACTAGTAGATGCCACACCCGTTGCTTGATGAATTCTATAACCAGGAAATCACTTCTTTCAAAACACACTGCTGGAGAAACTCTACTCTTCTTCGAAAATGCTAATCCCTTAAAAAAAATCTTAGCTCTGAAAACTTTGAAGGAATTAAAATAAAATGACAATGGATATGCTTACTTATATCTGAGAAATCAATGCAGCCATCTCTTTGAAACTAGTAAACTTACAATTCAATCACTTACGCCATAAGTTTACATACTGTGACATCAATTTTTTTTCTAGTCATGGAATTTCAAACTGACATGAAATCAATTATTAATGAGTGCATTTTTCTTATTTAAACCTTATAAAATTTGAAAAGACATCAAAATAAAATTTGATTGGTTGTCATTAAACATAACTCGGCCAATTTTCCATCTAGCATAAATCTCTGAAAAACTATTGGATGGAAATTGTACAACATGGCGTCGAATAAAATTCTTCATTTTAACTCTGGTTCTACTTCTAGTGACCTCACAAATGTGTAATATCCTTGTCGCTAACTTTCCACTCTAACTGTGGTTTCATACCGAGACTTAGCGACTTTCATTGGATCAATCTCCAGATCAACGGTTATCTCCTTGTCGCTAGATGAAATTTCTTTACTCATGTTCTTTCAGAGACACCGTGACTAAGCCATTTTACTAACTAATCTTTAACCTCAGCTTAATTCCATAGACTTGGTGACTATTATATCTCTTTTTCATTGAACCAATATTTTAACTCATAGTTTATCTGGGGACTATGCGACAAAAATATTTGGCTCTTAATCGTTGTATGATTTTACCTTTATTATTTTCATCTAGAGATAATCTGACTACTGTTGATCTTTCTTTTTCTGCATCAAACGGTCAGTGCCAAGTCTCCAGATCTTCAAATCAAACCCTAATGTTTAACGAGACTTTGCGACTGCTATCTCCAAGTCACCAGGTGTATTCTTTACTTTACATTTTCATTAGAGACTACGCGACTGATGAACACGTGTGTGAACTTTCCTTTTGTCTCCTAATTGCCAGATCTCTTTTGACTTTTCAAACTCTTACCATGACCGTGTGACTTCTGTTGGATCTCTTTTCATCTTGAAGTTGTCGCCAAGTATCTTGATTCTTAACTTAACCATTGATTGATTTTGCGACTAGGCGACAACACTAACACTGTAACTGTCATCTAACTCAATTTTGATCAAGAGACCTCACGACTGTGTAAACTCAGTGTTGCTAGATAAATTTTAAACTATAGGGTTTATTCAGAGACTTCCCGACCATTGTGAGATTTGATTTGAGATGAACGATCTGCATTAAGTCTCCATATCCACTGAGGCATATTCTTTTTATCTGGAGACAATGCGACTAAGGCTTTTCCACTGATTCTCTAGATAGAATGGAATATTCTTTTTTTCTTCATGAGACTAAATGACTAACATAATAAGCACATGCTTTATTCTCAGACTTAAGCTATGAAAAAGTAACTTGAAAATAGAAACTCGACTAAGATTTTTAGGGCTTTTTTGCATTTTCAAACAGAGGTAACCCTAGGGCTTAGGTTTTATTGAAATTTTTCACTAAGCTTAGGGTTAAGAACACCATTTGCAGAGATATTTAAGGAATTTTCAGACATGACTTTCAACATTAGAGCACAGGAATGACTGGTAACTTCAAAAATTTATTGGGCAGACTACAAACTAGAAATACAACCAACAAGAAGCTTAAAGAAAGAGTTGTTTAATCCCATCCCTAGTTTCCACGCTCCTTTGTTTGTTTTCCAATTTTTGATTTTTGATTTTATGAATTTCCCACCATAGGACCCCCTATTGTTGTATTTTGACAAGCCTTTCTCATGAATATGGATAGTTATGTGAGGGATTGATTTCCCCTTCCATCTCTTTCCTTATTGAGTATGTCTATTATGTGATTGAACGATGACATGCATGAAATAAATAGGTGGGTGTTGATCTGGAGCAATGGAGGATCATATGGTTTTTATCACAAGCAATTTTAATGGAATGGATGGGTCCCTATATTATAAACACGTTTATCAGATAGGTAGGTCAAGGTAGGTTTAAAGTAGTTACCCTTCTTTGTCCATTTTTAGGCATCAATTGTATACCACACTGACTAGCTAGTAGGTGGGGTGATAGCTCACCTAGGTAGTAGGGTGAAGGAAGGCCCCTGGAGGGAGGATAGGTGGGAGGGAGATAGAACAATCTTTATATAGGTAAATGAGTGCATTTTGGATTGGGAACACGGATAAAGTCTCAGAAGTAGTTCTACCATCTAGAAATAAATAGAAGCGCACTCAAGACCTTGAAGGAACTTCATTATTGTTAGAAGGGAAGGACCCATTCTAATATTACCTTCCCCCCGTAACCTAAGACTTGGATATCAGGAGTGATAAAGGATAACCAATGCAGAGATCAGGTAAGGCCAACTAGAGCATACATATAATAAGCCTAACCTTCTCACCCATGTAGCTCAAGTACTTATTGTCCATGTTAATAGAGTGGCCTACCTTGTTTTTCTACTAGGTGAGTGAAATACTCTCTTTCCTACCAATTGGCTTGCTATCGGAAGATAATTCGGTGGGGAAATCAAAATGCCAAGGAGAGGGAAGGTAAGGTATCGTATAAAGAAGGTTGTATGTTTGTATGGATGGGTTGGTGGTCATTATATATATATATATATATATATATGTAATAATGCTTTAATTTTATCTCTCTAGTTATAATCAACTCGTATTGATCAATTACTATGACTAAATTAATAATTGTGTCAAGTATTAATTCATAAAACCCATGTTTAGGTAAATAATAATATTTTTCTCATGAATTGAGTTATTAGTAGCTAGATTTAATATATGTCATTATTTTCACTTCATGATACAAGCCCCCAACATAATATATAGGCTATAGATTAGGAATTTCTTATTAAAATATGCATCCTGAGGCACACTTCACTTTATCACTATTATATTAAGAAGACCACACCTATTTATTTATGTCATAAGGGCATGTGGATTGGGAAACAACTTGATGTGTCTCGATATCCAACAATCTTGAGCGACATATAAGTAACTAGAGAGAGTGTTATTACGACAAGTTATCAAATAAATTTATAATGAAGAGACACATGATATAGTAATTAACAAATTGGCTGGTCATTTCTTTCCATTTTTGGTTGTATAAGGGTTTTACAATAAATAAGGTGGACCTAGAGGTGATTCAACTCACTCAATAAGGATGGAACTATATTCTCTTTCAGAAGGAAGAAATAACCTTTGTTGTTAGGTGTGATTCTCTACATGTGCACATAGAGAGACATATATCTCGATCTATGTGTCCATCTATTGATCCATCTCATCTTCACTTAGAAAATTCACTTTCATTCCCTGGCTATATGTAGGTCTTTCTCTTTTCCAAACTTTCATGTTCCCATACATCTCTCTATCAGATCACTTATGTAGATTCACACCCTCTGCCTAGGCCTCTATGATGAGGGTAAAAAGGTATTGTGGTGGGAAAGAAGGCCTTTTACACCATGTAGAGGTTATCCATTTCCTTACATGATAAAAATATAGTCACCATGATACCCTAGTTTTCATCGATTCTTTATAGTACTTATGTTCCCTATATATGTTATTTGTCAACAACACCAAAAACATTTTTCATTATTTCTAAGAAAAATTTGCAATTCCATTGTATCTAATAATGATGTTACATATGGTTCTCACTATTTGCAATGGGAGGAAGGTTGTATCCATAAATGACTCAAGGGTTAGGTGCATCCCTAGTATATCTTCCTCTGTGTCCCTATCAAAACCTTATCAATGTCAAATGGAAGTAGTAAGGAGTTTTAAAGCCAGTCCTAGCTTTCCTTTTCTTTGTCGCATAGCCAATTCCAAGGTCAAGACCAATGGCCAGTTGCATTATATTAAGTTATCAAAGAACCTTTAAGGGTAGGAGGGTAGAGAAGAGATAAAGTTAGGAGCATAAGAAAATTTAGCATAGGTACCTAGACCAGCAGATCCTGCAAATGTTGACCGACCTGCTCTACTATCTATACATGGGCCATAGAATTTTAGGGGAAAACATTGGAACACTAATAGATGGTAGCATCGTAGGTTAAGGAAATTTCCTAGTAGACCTTGGAAAATTAGTATCTACTACTAGAGATGCAAGAGTACTTTTAGATTGAGAAAATATCCTTCTATAGAACCAGAGTGAGACCCAGATTTAGTCTTTCATGATAATGATTCATTTTTTTATGATCATGATTTCATTCTAGATAAGCATGATTTAGTTCCTCATTGTGATTGATAATAATATTATTCTAATGTTTCATATTTCGATCCAACAAATTATGACTTTGATCTTGTAGATCCAACAAAAGTAGATCTAAGAGAGCCATAGCCCATAGTAGCATAAGTCAATCCAGTAGAAGTAGGATTTTCTCCTATATATTAGGTCTTTCACCACTAGGCTTTGCACCTATACCAGGATTTGATGAATTTAAACTTTACACAATTAATAATTTGTAGCATTTAGATTAGTAATTTCACCAGCTTAATATAACCACAAGCAATAGATCTAGTTACAACATCCCTTTCATTTCCATACTGATAGCTTTAAATAGTAAAGCAAGCAAAGCCAAAAACACCACCAGCAAAGATAGCAACCCTTGTTACAGAAGTTGATCTTGAGTTTGATCTGGATTTAGATCTAGTAGATTCATTTTTTTCCATATCCTTCAATAGTAGCGTAGAAGATTCAAAAGCACCACCAACAACAGAGCCCCTACTATTTTAACAGGCAAAAACACCTAGAGAAAATCCAGTTGCAGGAGCATCAATAGTGCACCAAGATAGGGGCAAGCAGTGTTGAATGATTATTAATTTAGTAAAGGAAGGAGCATTTTTTTGGAAATAATAATAAGTAAATAAATGGAGTAAAATCAAGTCATTTTAGTGGTTGACCCCTTACATGAAATAATTTGAAGAAAAGGCGTAGAAGGTAGTTGAACAAGAAGAAATAGAAACACTAGATCAACTCAGTAGTTGTTCAAGTTTGAATTCCTACTAACATATCACATCTTTAGGTATTAATAAGTTTTTCCTACAGTTGTGGGTGGGAGGCCCTCTATTCTATTGTTGGGATAGAGATTGATATTCTGACCTTCATGAGAAAGATCCTGACAATGCAACTATTATTAAATAAGAGTGAGAGTCAGGTTTTGTATATTAGTTTTTATGTAGTATATGTTATTGATCCAGTACTAGCACATGAATTTACTACACCTAGGTTTGGACCTAGGGAGATAGGGGCATTCCTTTCATCATGCTTTTTACGCTTTGATATTTCATTATATTCTCTCATCTTTACACCAAGAAAGGGACCTTAATTCACAGGTTAGTATTTCTTAAGATTATAATATTCATGCCCAAGATAAAGATCTAGATTTTCCAATGAGAGAGTGAAATTCAGATCTAGATCTAGAAGAAAATGTAGTAGCCATCATTCTAGCATATCCAAATTTAGATAAAGATCCTTTAGTCGTAAGAGCAAGGGAAGCAAGACTAGAAACAAGATAATTAGAAAGACTCGTGTAGATGAAGAAAAAGTAGATATTGATCCAAAAAAAAAATTTGATTAAGAATTTGATTCATTATGTCTAAATCCAGTCATAGATTCATCTCATAGAATAAGAAGTTGATTCTAGTATTGATGAGGCTGATCCTGTTGAAAAAGCAGTCGATCAAGAAGTCAATCTAGCAATAGTATATTTTGCATATTCTATAGATGTGGATTTTGTTGTAGTTTCTTTTAATTTAGTTGGTTCAATGGTTGATTCTGAACCAATTGAAATTTATCCACCTGGAAAGGGAAAGAGACCACCAATTGATTGATGGGACTACCATCCCAACCCTAATACTTAGAGGCTATGAAGTACTAGTAAAGCTATTCATTTGTGCGAGAACCAAAATTGATATGTGCAAAACACACACTTTTATCATGTTACTAAAGTTCTCAATTTGATAGGGCCACAATGGGTGATGCGCAGAGAGAGAAACACCTTTGATAGGCACCCAAAGTGAGAAAATTCACCCACACCAAATGAAAAGATAGAAATACCACCAGCGATAGATCTATTTTATCTAATTCTAGGACTAGCGACATACCTTCCAGTTCCCCTATTTCCTAGTGTTCCAAGAGGCTATGTTCCAAAATCAGATATTGTTTACAAGAAGTGATTTTTCTCAATTCATTATGTTTTGGAAAAGCAACATAGTCTTGAATGATTATGGAGAGCGATATAGTTATTATCAGACTATATCTACCAAATTATAGTTTTTATGTCCTTACTGATATTTCTCGTGTTTCTAGTTATGGTTTTCTAATATCTTAAATAGTGACTATATGATTAGTTTCAACATTAATGAGTGTTTTACTTAATTACTATAGTGTTCCAACAAAAGCACATGTTCGCATGAATTATGTTATGACTATTCCTATTGTTCCTATTCAATATCGCTAAGGGTTGCGGATTAACACAGTATCACAAGTATTTTTCCTACCTTACTTATATGTTGCTCAAGGCTACTTGAATTTGAACTAATTTCCTATAGAAATAATAGGGTATTCCATAGATCAAGATCAAGATTGAAACCTAGCAGCCCCATATCAAGATGCATAGCCTGTTTAAAATCCACCAAAATTAGGAGGAAAGACAAAGGGAGATTGAGAACCAATGGTAGTAGTTGCAGATTAATATGATCTTGTAAAGGTAGGTAATGGGTGGGTGAGGCCCAAACACCACCTGTTAGAACAACTCTGACCAAGAACCACAGCTAGCATGTAGGAAATAGTTACTATAGAACTGTAGTCAAGCCCTAAGAATTCTATAAGATTTAAACAATAATATAAAAGGGGCTCCATCTATTTATCCTAATCAAGATCCAAATAATCCTATTTTAGGGTCCATCTTTTTATCTGTTTATCCTAATAAAGATTTGTTTATTCATTCATCTATCCTAATAAAGATATTTCTATCCTAATCAAGATTCCTCAATTGGTCAATTCAAGATCCATCTATCCTAATCAACATCCATTTATCCTAGTCAAGATCTGAATAACATATTTTAGGGGTCATCGATTTATCTAAATAATCTATTTTAGGGGTCATATTTGTATCCATCTCCCATAGAATTGTAGGGACCCTCCAACCATACTCAATGCAAGCAGATAAATACAACAAATTAAACCATGGAACATCTATTGGGGCCCATACTATTTTCATTATAGCAGGATGAGAAATTAAATATTGTTAGAGATTGAGTTTGGGGGAGGAGGAGGCACTCAATTTATAAATTGAGAGATAACCTCAAATTTCTATAGCCTCCCACCCATCTTACATAGGGGGCTCAACCCCCTATAGATGAGGAGGCCACTCAATCGATAGATGATAGATTGAGGGAGAGGAGGATGAGGGGGAGGGATGAGTGTAGTGTGGTGAACCACTTGATTTCTATTTGAGATAGGGAGTGAATGACCAAAAAAATTCAATTGCTTCAATTGAGTATCCTAGAGAAGGATATATAGCTGAGGGTGGCATCCAATGGAAATCAATGGGTGATAGCCCTGAACTATTATCTAGGGGTAGCTGTTGTATAGAGAATAGTTGGGGATGGGAAAATCTCTTCTCTCCCAAAATATATTATTCATAAAGATGTCATCTATCACTCATCCCAACTACCAACTATAGATAGATGGCCCCATTTATGGAGGTAGAGATTTTGACGAATACCATATACCATAGATAGTTCATTTAGGGCAGCAATCTCCCCTCCCATATCTATAAAAAGGGTGCCCCACACCGCACACCTCCTATATTCATTGTATCGGTAGAGTACCTAAGGGTTGAACAAGGCACCTAGATAGCCTGATTGAGGGGTAGGGGCAGTGGATTGAGACCTCTATATATGGAAATATCGGCCAAAAATTTTGATTGAGAAGCTCTCAGATTCACCTCCCCTATCTATATATGGTGATGGTGATCGAAACTTATGCTTCATGACTCTAAGACATTTGAAGGCCCTTGTTTGTACATGGGCGACCCCTATATCATATGAGCCAAATCATTTGCTTGCGAAGGGAATTACATTTGATCAACTATAGTTGGAGATCCTAGATCCACATTTATATTTTGGGGAGAGCTTACAGTTCTAGGAGTGTTGGGAATGGCAGGTCGGGGAGTTTCTCTAACTCCAATTATATTTATAGTCCTCCATGAATACCTTCCACTCTATATCATTGTAACTTTCTAGGGAGGGACTATCTATATTTATGGCCATGAGGACCTACTGAGAGAACTATAATTGTCTAGCAAGGTGGAGTGGGCAGCGCGTGCCTTTCTTGAATTCATCAACCCTTCATTCCATGCATCCATCAACCCTCCCCTCCCTGACTAAGGTAACCAAATAACCAAAGCTTCCTGCTGCAACTATAATTCCCTCATGCCCTCTCTTCTATAGTTGGGGTGGGTGGTCTAACTAGAATGCTCAACAGGGCCCCTACCCTGAGAATAGTAGGGTGACTAACCCTAATATTCTATGGGGTAGATTAATTACCTCCCTATTCTATCTCATTTGTCACCCCCTTACCCCCTAACCCCCTATAAGAAGTTGTTGTAGGGAAAACATGCGAACTATAATCCCAATCCAACACAACTAAGATCCCAAAAACCCCCCTACCCCTACTATTTTAATGGTAGGGTATTCCCACCCTCCCTACTAAATTAATCAATTCATTCATATAGAATTGTAGGGGCTTGATAACCATTACAATAATCTAAAAGGGGGGCCTTTCAATAGTAGGGGGTAGGGCGCTAGAATAATGGAAAACTATAGTTGGCTTGGCTTATTATAGAAGGCTAATTAATTAAGATCTTCTCTACTATTCTAATTGTAATTAATAATCCTATTAGAGAATACACCTACAATAACAAAAATTTCCCCCCTAGGAGGTATCTCAAATATTATGGGCATGTTACGTATAGAATCAAGCCCCTTTCTAATAGTAGGGGACCTACTAAACTATCCATAGAATAGGGCGGGGCCACCCAACTATAGTTCCCTCTAACCTTGGGAGATAAAGCTACCATGGTCCAACCAATAATATAAAAGGGGACCCCTTTCCCTTTTAATATAGGGGGTAGCGGTAGGGATTAGGGGATGTATTGATTAAAATTATTACTTCTTAGTCTAGATCCATAGTCTCATTAGCAGGATTTTGTGAAGCAACATTCGAGTCTAATAGGGGTAAACTAGAATCCTTAGAATAGTAGGCCCCTTCAACCTTCTCATTATTCATGATTCCAATTGGGTTAGTCTACAAAAGTTTCTGATGACCTTGCATTTTTTCACTTCTCCTTGTATCTATTCATTGACCTTCATTACTTTGACTGTTAAGATTTTACCTTTCACTTACTACTGTGCATTGAGGCTTTTCTTAGGGGCCAGAGAGAAAGGGGCTCCTTCTCATGTGAGACCCTTTATCTTGATCACCCTTAGGGGCCTACCTGGATCATGTCTAAAACATATTATCCTTCAACTATTGTGCACTCCCTACTATTTTAAGGGCGATTTTGCCTAAATCATGGTCAAAGCGAAGGCATCTAGTCAAAATAATAATAGTACCTCTAATTTTCATATTTCTCTATACACCCATGGTACTTCTAGGTATACCACATTGCAACATGTGATAAATTATTTCCCTGAGCTCTGAGAGGAGAAATCCAACATCACTACTAATCTACCTCCTGTAATATAGTATAAGCCCTCTTGGGTGGGTTGAGAGGGTATGTATATTACTGAGGGTGGAGGCCCCTAGAGAAGTATGTGGGTAATTTTGACCCCAACTAATTTACTCTCTGATGATAAAGGTGTGCAATAACAAGATTTGGGGCAAGGAGACCCAAAAATTATATTTATCAACCAACTTTATGATAGTAGGTTCTTCCACGCCCATAGAATTGTAGAGATTTTAAACCCGGATTTCACACCTTTTTACTATGAAAGGTTTCATGAAGTCTGATCATCTTTCATCATATAAAGTGAGAAAAAAACCTTCACGCTCATGCTTCCATCCTCTAGAACATCAGGGAGCATCTGAGGGCGGTGTTTCCAGGAGTTCTCAAACTATTTTCCCTAACAAAATAGGGGATCTTAGACACAGTTAGAAACCCTACTATTTTATGGCCTCTACTATTATAAGAGCCCCCGCCCTATATTTTATTTGACAATCTTGTCTTCATCATGGGAAGGTGGATTCTATACATCCTAAAAAATGGTAGGGCCCCCTTTAGAATAGAAGGGCATAATCTATGGGTTGGGTGGGGATTGTATTAGACTACCCCCCTACTATTTTTAGGGAAGGGATCAACTTGCACCAACATTTCCTCCCACCCACCCCCCTTATTAATCTAACCCCGGGGGGTAGAGAGATATAATGTACTCTAGTTTTTTAATACCCCTACAATTTGATGGGGCCCATAGCCCCTAGAATTATAAGGTATCATGCAGGGGGTATGTTCATCAAATATATCATGTATATAATCTCACTCTGCAACCTAAGAAACTATAGAATGGGGGGAGGGGGTTGACCCTTTTTTCATCCCACCCACCCTAGCATGCAGGGGAATTATATTTGTATGGTTCTAACCAAATGAAACTATAATGGGGGGACCCTACTATTATATGGCACCCCCACCCATTTCTAGTTATAGTAGGGGGGTTGGATGTGAGACAACATAGCACTTGTATCATCCCCTACTATACTATAGTGTCAGGGTATCATGTATATAATGGTGTGGAATCTCACCCGCTTACCCTCCTCCCTCTAGCCCTACTATTTTAAGGGGGCTCATTCACTTCATTCAATATATGGTAGTTGTTGATGAACTCTTTTGATAAGGAATTGAATGACTAATTGAAGAAAAGATCTTGACCAATTGAAATAATAATTACTCTCTCAATAATTTAATTTGATGGATGTTCTCCACTAACCACAAGGATAAAGGAACTCTCCATTTAACCTTTGGTTTCATTGCTAGAGTGATGGTCACATTCTTTTTAGTATCAATTTGTATAGAATTAGCACACCTGAAAATCAAATTCTTGGTGGGAATCATCAATTTTTTTGTTATTTCAAGGTTTCTAGTTCTTTTTATGCAAAATTATTATGTTTGTAGCTCAAGTTCCCACTCAATCTACTAGAAACACTTTCAGGTTTTCTCGGTGGATTACTTACTATCAGGCTGGATCAGATGTGAACCCATGGAGACACTATTTTATGTGACTATTCGATGAATTCCTTCAATATATTTCTTCTTAGGAGAGAGTATGCCATACCTAATCCCCCTCCACTATCCTCTTCCTGATCTAAATGAGGAACCCCTTCTTGATCTAACCGATAAACCCCCTTATTGAGGAAGACCTTGATCCCTTTCCTTTTGCTCCACTAACTCTCGAGGAATCTCTTTTTATATTCTAGAACAATGGAGGAATGGATATATTGATCAATAGTGGGTGGGTAGTCCTTATTGAATGGGGATATATATAAAATCTATCTTTTATCATCTAGTAGGATGATTAGGTGGAGTTAACCACAAATTTTCTTAAAAGAATCACTTTGGGGGAACTGGATGTGATCCCAGCTCAAGTTTCATTACATTTCATTAGGGGGGACTAGGTCAGGGATAAGTGTGAAGACCTCTTTCAATTTCTTCTCAATTAGGAGAGGAACCGCCACTGGTAGCCCTACTTTTTTTGTGGTGACAAAAATTGTGGTGTTTGGAGAGGTAGATAGATAGGTAGAGGATAATTGGTTGCTCACCCTAGCTTCATTGTGAGCTATAAATAACTAAGCATTTTTCAATTTGGGATCCATAATGTGTGTGTAGCGACTTTGAATGAATATTTTAGGTCGAGCGAGTGAATATATCAAAAATTCTATCAATCAGTCAGAGAAGCACAAAAGAGCTATCAATTTCCCCCACCCTGTAGGGCTATAACGTATGGTAGGGAGCCTGGACTGGCCAGATTTCATATGTTTATACTACTATGTGTTAGTATGTTGTCATTATTTTTTTCAAAATCATAATATTCAAGAAAGACAATCAGTAAAGAGAAAGAATACACTAAGGGAAACAATTGGTAAAGAGAAAGAATACACTTAGGGAGGTATTCAGTAAAGTAGAGTATCAATGACACTGAGCACCAAATAGTAACATGTCACCGAGACACCAAGAAGAGTTAGACACCAATTGGAGTTATTCATCAAGCAGATGGTTATGTCACTGAGCAAGATCAAATATCATTACCAAACACACTAGAGCTGACATAAAAATTTAAATTTCAATACACTGAACCTAGACGTCAAGCGGGAAAATTTTCACGGTATTCAAGATAGAAGTTAGGTTGAACATTGGGATTTCACCAAGATGATTCTACATGACCATGAGGCAATTCAACCAATGATATTCAAGAATATTAAATGCGTTGGGAAGGAAACCGACATTGAACCACCTCACCTCCACCTTAGAAGGAGAAGGATCAAATTTGGTTAACCACCTTATGATCTTATAAAGTGAACAAAACATGAAGATGGATAGAGAGAGATGAAGATCATATAGAAAAGAGGGAAAATATTATAGAGAGAGAAGTAGTTATAGCGACAGAGCTGAAGACAAAATGAAAAAGATATAAGGTGCAGAACAGTTTAGTTACTGAGTGTAGAAAGAGGTAATGCACTTGTAGAGCACAAAGATTATGAACAACATTATGGTTGATGCATACATGCAGACATTTTTTTAATAAGTTTTTGTAATAGTTAGGAGTTTAGAAATCCCATCTAGTGGGTAGGCCCTAATAGGTCTTATTTTGTAAATCCTTTAAATGGGTACATCTCTTAGATGAGAGATTGTGAAATCCTTTAATCAGGTAGACTGAATAGGTCTTTTTGTACTCTTGACTAAGTGTAATACTCCTAATAGGGTATGCTATCAGAAGCAGCTAAATTTGTAGCTCTAACCAAGAAACCTTTATTTTTAAAAGTGAAGGATTGTGAGTGTCATCCCCACCTCATTATTTTCCTCTAACAAAGGATTTATGCATGACCAAAAATCATGGTATTATGTGTCATGGTTTATTGATTTACTTTATATTCTTTTCAATGTTTCATGAAATGTACTCAACACTCTAGATGGATTTTATGGTAAAAAATTTATAAGTACTAATTCACCCCTCTCCTCTTAGAACTTACCTTTCCATAATATTAATCCAACAATTGGTATCAGAGCTAGTCTCTTAAGATAAAGGTTTAAACACCTGAGATTAAAGATTGTGACCATGGAAAGTTAAAAGCAATCCAAGAAGATTGATAGTCTTCAGTTTGAGTTGGAGAGTGCATAAGTGATTGAAGATCTGAAAAGAAAGTTAGCAAAGTTCTTAAAAGTGAGAAAGAAGTTATGCAATGAACTAAAATCTATACAAGGGCATGTTTATACTCTTGAAACAACATCTAAAGGTACTATAAGTGGTGAAGTTGATTCTTCCATTGAAAAACTCATGGAAAATAACAAGAAACTCACTAAGCAACTAAACTTGGCTAAGATTGATCAAGAGACCCAAGCATTAAGAATGACTGAGATACTTGACTCTAAGGGAGCAGTTGAAAATGCATAGAGAATATCTAAAGAAGACAAAAGATAGTTTTAAACAATAAATATAGCTGAGAAAGACAGTGAAATCATGAGGAATATGAAAGTACACTATAATATGATTGATCAACAAGTGAGCGCTAATATAGAGTCAGAAAGAAAACAATTTGAGAATCAAGCATTGATGTGTGAAGATGATCGATTAACCAAAGAACTAAATTCTGAAAGAGAAGCTAACAAGATAATGAAAAGAAATGAAGAAATACTGAGATCATTGGATGCACAACTTAAAGGTTAGAGAAAACCAACAGACAAGACTAGACTATGATTCAATAGTAAGAGCACTACTGAGAAAGTAGAGTCCTCTAATCAAGGTGATAGTCAAAGAATTTCTACCCCATCAAAGTTAAACAAACCTAATTGTCATTACTATGGGAAGCTTGTACATACTACAAATGTATGTAGAAGCAAAAAAGGAAAGTTACTTAGCCCACCCAAGTTTTATATAAATTGTTATAACTATAAAAAGTATGTGCAATGAGCACGTGAGTGCAGATCAAAGACTGAGAACAACACAAGAAAGCCAAATTTTGATGGCTACTGCAACAATTACAAGTATGGTTGCAAATCTGAGGAGTTCAGATCATAAAAGAGAAATGAAAAATGGGTACCTAACTGATAGTATATGTCAAGAAACCGATAGGGTACATCCATACCATGGGACTATAACACAAGGATATCTTGTTTAGTCTATGGAAGATATGGGCACATTGCTGCAAATTGCATGTTGTTCCATGGTAGGAACAATAGAAGATCTTGGAGAAACCATAGCATGGAATGCTTCCATTGTCACAAGATAAGTCACCTTGCCAAATATTGAAGGTACCAAGGTAAAGCCTCTACCGAGGAAGACACATCTGAAAAACCTAAAGTAAATGTAGAAGAAATGAGAGATCAGATAAATAAGACATGGAGAAGAAAGACCATGGATGATGGAACATCATTTGGAATATCTGAAGGTACCTCATACTCCAGATTGGGTGTAATTGAATCTATCTAATCAAGTAAGAGGTATGAGTAGGAACTGCAAGTTAAAATTCAAATCTTAATCAGTTCTTAGTATATGTACAGAGATCCATATGAGCGTACTTAGATGCATTTGGATATATTTTTGAGTTTATGTTTCACATTCATTGGTATAAGTAAATGAAAGTTAGGTATTTAGTAAAGCAAGTTGGATGAGCATTTATTACCACTTTAAGACCGTTGGAAAACCCTAAACCTAGAAAAATCCATATATAGGCTATGTCATCTATTATTATGACTTAACATTTTCTAGAGAAGCACAATCTGAGTAGGATAACTGAGTCCTCAAGTGGTTATGAGTGATTGTGAAGGTAATCCTATACCATTTTGAGCTTATTTGAATCTATTAATAGTATTTTTGGTGTTGTCCTAGGTGTGTTAGTGCAACTTGTAACCACCCTAATTTGGTCTACTCTAACTAGAGACCCTATTTTCCCTAAATGTGATCATAACCCTAATTATGTCAATCTAACTATTTGATTATTGGCATAATTCATCAATATAAATTTAATCTCCTAAAAATCAAAGTGATTTCATCACTAACTCACATTAATTACCTTGGCCTATTTAAATCAAATCAACCCAATTAAATCCTTGGCTGAAGTAATTAATTAAAATGAATTAAATAAATTCTCAAAATACAACTCATCACTTGCACATAGAAATTCAATCCATGAAACAATGAGAGTTCACTCACATGGATCACTCACATGGATCACCAAAGATTCAATCCTCACCTCTCCTCACAATTTTATCTCAACCACTCATTTCTCAAATTCTTCCATAAACAAATTGAATTTTGAGCTCAATAGGCCCACCATTTTAGAATACTAATTACATCCTTATGCTGTCATTTTTGCTTTATAATTTCAAATAGCTAATTAAGATAACTTTCACTTGTGCTTCAATGAATCTTTGCATCATTTCTAAGTATGAATTGCAAGATAGTTAGCTTCATTTCTCAATAAATCTTCCATTCTAGGACTAAATGTGTCACTGATTTAATGCATAATCTAAGGGCAATTATAGCTTAAATCATACTCTTCTTAGATAGGAAGAAATATGTTGATTTAAATGGTTTCCTTATGCTTTTCAATTTATTTCCATATTTATAACCATTTATGCAATGACATATTGAAGTGTTGTGTTGCATCTTGCAGGTACATAATTCACACACACATTTCTAGCACCCATCGTGGGGCTGAGCCCCAAATTTCTCACCATTTTGAGCCAATTGATCATCATTTCTTTCTCTATTTTTGGGTTCAAAGTTGCATTTGGAAGAAAAGGATTGCATTTAGAGCAAAGGATTGCATCTCAGAAAGAAGATCGTATCCTAGATATCCTGCATCGCATCCTATTAATCCTAATTTGCTTCTGGTAAAAGCTCGCATTTGGTTAATCCCAAATCGCATTTAGTGTAAAGGCTCGTATTTAGGATCTTTGCTTGCATTTAGCCATTCTTTTATCGCATTTGGGAAATAAGATCATATTTGGTTAGTCTATTGGCATAATTGATAAATTTGATGACTAATCAGCTAACTTTGCATGTTTTTGGATGAATCTTATTGTTTGAGCATCCTAATGAGTTCTTGCATGATGATGTTGAAGATGTATTTGGCTAATAAGAAGGAATGAAACTACTAACAAGTGGTTTTGTAGGTTTCCTTATGCATTAAACCAAACTTATTTTTTCAATAGGAACTTAACACAATATCTCTACAATTCGTAACTTGATTAGAGAAGTATTCTCTTTTCCTTCATGGAAAATCAAAACCTCAAACATCAAGTTAAGATTCGAATAAAAATTGGAGAAATAAACTTTATTGCTAAAAAGTGTTTTGGTTAATTTCTTTGGTAGGAACCTAAATTTTGAATTTGAATTTGATTCTTATTCCAATGAGAGGATTATGCTCTTTTCCAAAGTTGGAAAATTAGCAACTCGATATGGGGGACTAAGTCTTGAGTTTGACAATTTGAGGGAAAGAAATTGCATGATGTTTTTGATAGGATAAAATGGAATGGATAGGAGAGTATGCACATCTTCCTCGTGAAGAATCAAAAATCTAGAATCCTAAGCCACCAATCCTCTTTATTTATTTTAACTTAAAAATAGGATAAAATGGAATGGATAGGAGAGTAAGCATGTCAGTTGAGGAAAGAATCTCCTGAGAATGACCCAAGTGAGGATAGGTGAACACCAGCCCTTCCATCTCACTATAATCAAAATGCTTCCTTGAGGCCAAAGTCTCAGAAGATGTAATCGGTTTTGTCCTTAGAATTTTGACTATCATTCCTTGGACATGCTTGGATGTGTGTAGAGAGGAGTTGCTTGAATCTTTCTTGCGAGACTACACTCATCTAGGTACTCATAGGGCTATATGCCTTAATTTTTCCTTGTCCAATTCTATGGGGGAAGGTTGTGAATGAATTCCCAGATTAAAACACTTAGTAGAAAAGACCATCTGATTCATCTCCAAAAGATGATAATATTTGTACAAGGCAAATAGTAATTTCCCCAAGATACTTTTCATTTTGTGCCCTCACTTGCATTTGGAGTCAGATAATATAGTATCATGACTGGAGCCATTGTGTGCTTGGTGATGGCCATATTCTGATTAGCATTTGAGTGTGTACCTAAGTCTACGAGAAAATATTTTCATTATATGCCATAGATTTTAGGGATAGGTGTGTTTGGTCATTTAACAACTTTCTTGATGTGTCAAAATTCAAATAACAAGATAAACACCCCCAAACAATCAATATTTTGACAATCATAGATATTTATGTTGCTCAAAAACACTCTGGAATTCATCAGATGGACCCTAGAGTGAGAAAAATTTTCACATTTTTTAAGCAAAAGTGGCAAAAATTTAGAAATTTTCATTAGGAGGTCGTATTTGGTAAATCTTTGCTTGCATTTGGGAAACACAGTCACATGTGGGAAATAAGCTCACTTTTGGTAGATCCTAGCTCACATCTAGGAACTAGAATCGCATTTAGGAAGAACAAGCTTGCATCATGTATATCTAGGCTCGCATCTGGTAGGTTTCATTTGGGATAGAGGGTACTTGCACATGTGTTAGACTCATAAACTCTATAATTTTGGATACCCTTTTTCTCTTCAGTCTGGTTCTATTGTTCTTGCTGGTCCACCTGACATTATTTCTTAATCTAATTGGAAGTCTACCTTGCATGTTTTTTAGGATTATCACAATTGATCTCAAATTGTGTTGTCATTTTACTAATCAAATCTTCTTAATTCCCATCTCACTATCAAGGCAATCTAACCATCTGGCACTGGAATCAATCACTTTAAAACAATCAAACTCACATTCAACACAACTTGGACAAACGCATTTGGACAATTTGGAAATTCATTTTGACTCAATTGGAACACTTTTGACAAAATTGAGACCTTTCTTTCATGGTTAACACAAGAAGAAAATAATACCTTTCTAATGACTCAGAAAGACCTCCAAGATTTCTTAAATTTCAATAAGGAGAGACATCCCGAACAAATCCCCTCTTTGATCAAGAATCACCTGAAATGGATGCACCTAATCATGAATGGAGTGTTGCCTTTGAAAAATATAACCAAGAACAAGACAAAAGGGAAATTCAAGAAGAGAGAAATCATGACCATCCTTTGTTTGATTCAGAAAGTGATGAGGACATATTGGAAGAAGAATACAAAAAACTCAAACAAAGTAGGAAGTTTCAAAGGACCTTGGAGAAAATCATTGGAGAAGATAAAGAAAAATACTTCCTTCACTTTTATTCTCTTGTAGTTAAACTTCCCAAAGAATATGATGTTGAAAGATTAAAGGAATAAGAGGTACAAACACCTATCTCCATACTCTCAAAACAACTATATCAAATTCAAAAGGAACTTGCAGTACTCAACAAAGAGAAGACTAAATCGATGAAGAAATACTCCTTGGAGCACATATGTCTATTTCCTTTTAAAAAAAGCATAAAGATGGCTGTGTTCCCACCTAACATGGCATGACCCAAATATGAAAAATACATGGGAGAAACTGATCCACATGACCATGTAAAAGAATTTTCTTCCCTAAGCATAGAATACATGCACGAATAGACATACTTGATGAGACTATTTCCAGGAAGTCTAGGTGGAAATGCTATGGAATAGTTCTCTAAACTAATACAAAGTGTACAAAAATTTGAGTTAATTTAAAGATTTGTTTAACATTACACCTACAACATACAACACAATGTTACCATGATGGATCTTTTCAATACAAAACAATGAACACGTGAATACTTCACATACTTTTTGCAATGGTGGAGGAGAATATTTGTAAGATACTCCAGACCAATACCCGAATCTGAAAAGATGGAGATCTTTATAAACAACTTAGTACCCAAAAGGAACTATGCTCTACAAATGCAAGATTCTCCCAGTTTTTATATAATGATAAAGAACAACATTAGTGCTAAAGAAGTTATGGTCAATAAAGGAGAGATCACACTCCAAAGAGATAATAAATCCTCTAACAACTATAACAACAAACCTAAATGGTGGAACATGAACAAAAATGTTGTTAATGATGGAGTGGTTGAATCCTCGAATTCGAATGCTAAACCAATTGTTTTTAATCTCACAAAAAGTCTACAAGCAAACAAAGAAGCTAACGTAACAACAAAAATACCAAGAGAAAACACGGGTACCAACAAGAATAAGCCATAGATGTCTAGACCATAATGAACATTTACTCCATTGGGAGTACCTCTTGAGACGGTTTTGAAGACTCACTTGGATAAAAAAATCATCACTATATCAAATTCAAAACCATGGGAACTAGAAGTAAAACAAAGATGGTGGAATAATAATGCGTATTGTGAGTTCCATAAGAATAAAGGACACAAGACTAATGACTGTGTTGAACTCAAACACGTTATACAAGATATCATTGTTAGAGGCAAGATCAAAGTGGAAGGACATACATCCAATGAAGATCACACAGCATATAATAAACCATTTCCCAACTATGAAAAAGGAGAAGCCTCTAAAGGAAAGGGAAATGAAGTCAATTACACCTATTCCCATAATGATAATGTGATCAATATGTTGGACATAAAGAATGAATCAATCAATGTGATCATTATCAAAGGTGTCAAGGACAAGTCAGAACATTCAAACATAATAACATGAAGCTAAGCACAAATCATGATTAAAGGTGTTAATTCCTCATCCAAAGAGGCAACATAAACTAAACCACCTGTTTCCACAATTCCTAAACCAGAAACATCAAGACAAATGGTTCTCATACCCTCTACTAACTATAAATTGGTAGACCAATTGCAAAGGACCTCAGCTCAAATCTCTATAATTGAGTTATTAAATATCTCTTCAGTGCATAGGGAAGTTCTTGAACATGCCCTACATTCTGCAAATGTTTCCAAAGACATAGATGTGGAAAAATTCTAGGCAATGGTGAATCACATATTATCTCCACACTATCTCTCTTTTTAAGAAGAAGATGACAAATCTTTGAATCATCCCCATAATCAACTCCTTCACATTGAAGTTTTGATCCATAAACACCATGTAAAATGTGTATTGATAGATGTAGGTGCGGGGTTGAATATATGTACTCTCAATCTAGTCAAGGAATTAGTATTTTTAGAACACACAATTGACTCAAGGAGTAAGATAACCATCAAGGATTATGATGAAGAAGAAAGATCATCCAAAGGACTAGTTGTTTTACCAATAATAATAGGACCAATTGAACGCAATGTGATTTTTCAAGTTCTTGATCTACCATTGGCCTATAACATATTACTAGGAAGACCTTGGATACATGAAATGCACGTAGTTCCATCTACTTACCTCCAAAGTATCAAATTCCCACACAATGGCGTGGAAGTAACAATTCCTACAGATTCAATCTACACTTGCAACAACATTAAGAAAGATAGTATGGTTCCTCACAATAAGGAAATTCCAAAATAGTTCTCAGTTGAAACATCTAAAGACATGGTGATGAGAAGATTTGGAAAGACACTAAAACTTGAAGAAACTAGCATGGGGGAATACAAACTAGAAACAACACCATGATTATCTAACATCCTTGTGTCTCCAAGATCATATGGGGAACCATCTCTCTTTCACAACTTTTGCATCAAAAGGAAAAGACATTCATGAACCAACTAGCATGGTTAGAGCCTATACTTATCAAGAGGAAGAAAAAAAAGATAAAGCAGTCTTGGCTTGGCTTTTTAAGGAGGAAAAGAGAGAAAATGAAATAAAATGTGTTGAGATATCTCCCAAAAAATATGGAAAAGGTTATGACCTTCTTAAACAAATGGGATACAAAGGGAAGGGACCTTTAGGAGATAAAGGAAAAGGACTCATTGAGCCTATAAATATGGAATTCAGAGACACTAAAGACAAAATAGGGTTGGGTTACAATAACAAATTAGGACACCCTACCTCAAGAGATGGTTCAATCTTTGACAAAGGAAGTGATGAAGAAGAGGAAGAAATAGAACTTGTACCTTGGACATATGAAAGATTACTACATATTGGTACTGAGAACCCACAATACCAAGGAGAATGGTATGTACCTACTTTTGGAGAATAACTAGAGAATCATGTTCCTTTGTTGTTGTAAAGGAGAAAAATGATGCTAGAAAAAGAGTGTTTTATACTCAAATCAGTTATCACCTTACATTTGCTTAGAGTATATTGATTTCCATACTTTATATTTAATTGAATTGTATTGATTGTATATTGCAATTGTGATTAGGGAGAAAATAAGATGTTTCTCTTTATTACCAAATGCACAAATGGAAGATCCAAGTTGATCAACCCCAAGGAAGGGCTAATACATAAATGAATCAACTATTTGGAAAGGAGAATAATGAGAGAGATACCTTAAATTCTGTTAATTATATATATAGAAAGGATATATGACAGTAATTGAAAGAATGGGAGAAATGTACTAACCTTGAAATATTGCAGATCAAAGAATGCTATTTTCTAAGGTCTGTAGATTGTTTCTGGAAAAATTGATAGTTGATACCGAACCAAAATGCAGAGACGAACAAAACCCAGAAATTGTTTTCTGTTCTGATGTCATCTTATGAAAAAGGTCAACCTTGACCCACAAATATCAACCCTGACCCAATAATGTCGACCTTGACCTACACAGATCTGAAAGTGACTCTGTTTGCAGATCTTGGAAGTTTTTCGAAAAGGGTATCCAGATCTGGTCTCAAATCAACTATTCTATACCTATACCTACAAGAAAAAGAGGTTTGTTTGTTGGGGGGAGGGGTTTGCCTGAGTCAAACCCCATTTGAGGAATTAACCTTGAAATCAATAATTGAAATAAGAATGCTAGCAAGTAGTAGAATTTAATCTAACAATGAAGCGATGATATTGAAAATAGATATGCAATTGTAATTCAAATGCAAGAAAGTATGTAAATATGAAAGCATGGACTTTAGAAACCATAAACCTCCATGAATGTATGCTTGAAATCCACCTGGAAGAGAGGATGAATGAGTCTTGAGGATGCACAAAGGATCTTGAAGGAAGATCACACCATCATGATGGCTAGATCTAGGGCTTGAATGATAAATCTTGAATGCTTGAACCAAATCCCTTCAAAGGCTTGAGAGCTTGAATCCTTGATCTTCAATGGAGAACTTGAATTATTGAGAGGAATACTTGAACACCTTGAGATCTTGAAAACATGTAGAGCAATGGATGCTTCAACTTTTTTCCTGATCACCTCTTATCACTTAGTTGATAGTTAGAGAAAATGAGAGGAGAAGGCTTCCTTTTATATGAAATTAGGGCACAATCTTCTAAGGAGGCTAAAATAGGAGAATTAAATCCTAATTGGACCCATGCCCATAGAATTGGACCTATATTAAATATAATTTAATATTTACCACTTTGGAACCCAAAAAAAGCTGACCCGGAAGCGGGAAATGAATTTTGGATGACTTCCGACAACCGACAAATTTCCAAATTTGAAAGGGGGACCCAGGTCAAGGTTGAGGTCAACCCTGACCTAGGTCAAGGTTGAGGTTGACCCTGACCTAGGTCAAGGTCAAGGTTGACCTTGACCCAGGGGGTCAGAACCCCTGGAAAAAGTGCTAGGTGGGATAGAAGGTGCCCGGAGAGGCCCAATCAGGGTCCTAAACAGGCATAGAAGCAGGAGATGATGCTGAAAGGAGGGGAAAATATGATGGAGACCAAAAACATCCCCTAAGGAGGGATAAACACTCTTAACATGGAAGTGCTTCCATTTTAAGATGATACATTAATCCCCCACTTTAGCGGGAGTACAGAAATTGAATGTGCTCATGGTAAAGTTAGAAGAAAGAGATCCTAGTAGATTGCAACGAGGTAGAATATCACTAAGTTAGGGATATGAGCCCCTAGACCAAAGATTATAACTCAACATACATGCATAAAAGATATGGAATATAAAGAGAAATCAATCATAGAAACATACATAATTACATAAGCAAGACAAGAACAACACTATATATAACATAGCTCCATGATCTAATCCTACTAGCATGAAAGTGAAAGAGAGAAAAGAGATAGTGATTACCTCACCTAGTAAGATGCACACCTTACCATGAATCACCAAGGAGGGAGAGCCCAATAGGTTCACCCATAAACTGTGCTTGTAATTGTAAATGCATCTTCTGACAACTTCCAAAATATCCGTAGATCCACGTTCTTGTATCACTATGGAATGTAAAATGCGTGTCCATTCAGGATTTAGAAACTTATGTGCGTTACCTTTCGAGGATTTAGCATTTGTAAAATAAAAAGGGTGCGTATCTCTTTAGGATTTAGCAACTTATGTGCGTTACCTTCCAAGGATTTAGCAAACATAAAAGTAAAAATTCATGTCTCTTCAAGATTTAGCAACTTGTGTGTGTTACCTTCCAAGGATTTAGCAAACATAAAAGTAAAAATGCATGTCTCTTCAGGATTTAGAAACTTATGTGTGTTACCTTCCAAGGATTTAGCATGTTGCAAAATGTAAATAAATGTAAATTATAGTACAAGGGAGACCCTATATATGCCCCCCTCCTTATCATGGCTACCCACTAGGCAGGATAAGGAAGAAGAAGGAAGGATACCTACTTCACAAGGTAAGG
>MU225972.1:55735-87515 GCA_018584345.1 Thuja plicata | reverse complement strand
CTAGATCTAGGGCTTGAATGATAAATCTTGAATGCTTGAACCAAATCCCTTCAAAGGCTTGAGAGCTTGAATCCTTGATCTTCAATGGAGAACTTGAATACTTGAGAGGAATAATTGAACACCTTGAGATCTTGAAAACATGTAGATCAATGGATGCTTGAAATTTTTGCTTGATCACCTCTTATCACTTAGTTGATAGTTAGAGAAAATGAGAGTAGAAGGCTTTCTTTTATATGAAATTAGGGAACAATCTTCTAAGGAGGCCGACATAGGAGAATTAAATCCTAATTGGACCCATGCCCCTAGAATTGGACCTATATTAAATATAATTTAATATTTACCACTTTGGAACCCAAAAATAGCCAACCCGGAAGCGAGAAATGAATTTTGGATGACTTCCGACAACCGACAAATTTCCAAATTTAAAAGGGGGACCCAGGTCAAGGTCAAGGTCGACCCTAACCTAGGTCAAGGTCAAGGTTGACCTTGACCCAGGGGGTAAGAACCCCTGGAAAAAGTTCCAGGTGGGATAGAAGGTGCCCGGAGAGGCCCAATTAGGGTCCTAAACAGGCACAGAAGCAGGAGATGATGCTGAAAGGAGGGGACAGTATGACAGAGGCCAAAAAATCCCCTAAGGAGGGCTAAACGCTCTTAACATGGAAGTGATTCCATTTTAAGATGATATAGTTATCACAAACTAATGTTCAAGAAGTAGATGAGGAGGAGGAAGAAGACTCTCCATAAGCTCAGCAAACAGAAGAATTTCATGAAGAAATCCATCAACAACAAGAAGAAGACAGAAACATAGAAGAGAAAGAAAGTAGCTCAAACACTTTTGAGTAATCATATCCTAGAGGACAACAACAAGATGAACATCCTAACTAGGGGCAGTTGGTGATAGTTTCACATGTCCTAGATCTACCACACTTTGACCCACAAATGGCTAATAGGGTACACCAGATAACTATTGCTGAGTTTTTAAACCAATCTGATGACAATATCTCAGACTCACATGATTATGAATGGGATCACATGTCTGATGCTACCATAGACATTGAGGTAGATGTAATCAATAAATTTGTACCTTTATTGGAAAGGGGAGAGAGTTCTAACACTACCCATAACACAAATATTGTCACAGAATGGGATGAGATGGTGATTCCTAGAATAATTGATGAAGACACTGACATTTTACTAGCACTAGAAGAGTTTCTAAGGATACAAGAGATGAGTTCCAATATGATAAGGGAAGAAGGAAAAATCTCAAATGATGAGTCGCTAGAGTTAGTTCTGCATAATACTAACAATGACACTAATAAGGATGATTTGACACTTAATGATCTAAAAACTATAGAAGCCAACTTAACAGAACATGTCTTGTTAGTTAATAGTTTTGACGCTAACACAATGTTGTCCTTAAAAACCTCTAAATCATTATCCTTGGTAAAACTTGGTCTTATTGATTGGACAGACTTAGAACCTACTCCTTGTTATGTCTATTCAAAAAAAATTCAAACAATAAGTCCGTGGTCTATTTTTGCAAAATGTCTTGTGGAGGATACTTGAAAAAACCCTTGTTTCATATCTCAGAGTATAAAATTTGGTCCTAAAACCCTAAGCGTCGAAAAGGTTTTTATTTTCATGTTACTTTTGTCACTTAAATTGATGTCTCGCATGGGTTTCTTTTAAAATGTTCACGTTCATTAAATTTTTGGCATCCTAACGTTGTGGTCCTATATTATTCCCTAAGTTCAAAGTCCGCAAGTGTTTTAATTAAATTCATTATCTGTCGAGAAAATATGTTTTGATCTAACGGCCCACTTAATGGCTTATTCCCAAAGTGCTCAATATCTACCAATTAAGCCATTAAGCCATGTTGACATGTGTCTTTGGTGGGTCTGATGGTCAGAAAGGATCTCAGTTAAACAGTGGACAAATTTATTTTCATCAAACGGTAGACTTAATCGCTTGATCCCAACTTGATCGAGATCTATCCTGTAAGTGATTAAGTCTGAGTAGCGCGTGTCTTTGGAGTGACGTGGGCCCTATTATAGGTAGTATGGGGGAGATTAAATCATGGATAGAGCTAATGGTGGACTTAATCACTTATGGCTAAGATGCGCAAGATCTATCAGTTAAGCAATTAAGCAGTGTTGACATGTGGAAGTTGGTGGACTCAGGTATTTTTGAACAACTGTTGATTAAAGTGTCAAAAATTTTATTTTGATCCAATGGATTATCCTAAAGATGCACCAGATCTAGCATCTAAGCCATTAAGCTATGATGATGCATGTCCAAATGGTGATGTGTATTCCACTAAAGGTGAAGCTGAATGTAGATTAAAAGGAGGAAAGTTAAGATGAATCTGACGGCTAACTTAATCGCTTAAAGGCAAAGTGCACGAAATCTATCACTTAAGTGATTAAGCCATGATGTCACATGTTCTAATGGGTCTAGCTAAGGTCGTAAAGGAATAACTAAAGATAGATCATGTACAAAAATATCTGACGGTTGACTTAATCACTTAAAGGCAAAGTGATTGACATCTAATGGATAAGCGATTAAGTCGTGGTGACGCATAGAAGGAGTGGGTCTTGTACAGTGTAGAAATGATGTTAAGTAAGATGAAAGTTTTAAAATATCAGATGGCTTTCTTAATGGATTAAAGAAAATATGAGCGGGATCTAGCGATTAAGCCATTAAGTCATGTTGATGTGTGTCCAAGTGGATGACATTGTAGCCACGGTTAGTAAACTTAAGGTGAAATAACTTGCAGCCAAGTTAAGATGAATCTGACGGTTGACTTGATTGCTTAAAGGAAAAGTTAATGAGATCTAGAATTTAAGCGATCAATTCATTTGGACATGTGTCCCAGATGGATAGTTGTTTCTAGGAAGAGATGAGAGTCGTTAGATGAAGGAGATGATTTTGGAGATCTATGGTCCAAATTCAAAAATCTTAAAATGAGCATCAGTGATCCATTAAGCTATGAGTTTTGAACTAGGCAAATTTATTGCAAAATGTGTGGCCACTTCAGTTCAATTCAATGCAAAAGACTGATTTGATTGAGGTCATATAATTCATTGCTTAAACTTGAAGCTACCATAATTTATCAAAATCATTCAAGCAAAGATCAGAATTGTAGTGACATTGAGCTCTTCACGACAAATTGTAGAATGGGTAAGTCTCTTGTGACATAGAAGAAACCCATTCTTTCTGTGAAATTTGAAATTTGAAAAGGTCTTAGAATTCTTGTTTAAATCTAAATATCATTCTCGTAAAAATCCCTAGTTTCAGAAAAATGCCCCTAGGATTCAATTCTCTGGAAAGGTAGAATATAAAGATAGAAATATGAGAGATGACCTTCTACAGTAGTTGAGTGGGTCCACAGGTGACACTACCCAAATTAAAAAGATAGTTCCAGTACATCCCCATTTTAGAGTTGGGGAGGGTTTGTATGATATGGGTAGATGGGCCAAAGATGCTAGGACTAACATAAATGGTTTGAATTTGTTTAAAATTTCTTATAGTCAGAGGAATTCTCCCTCCCCATATTACAACATATAGAATCTTGATGTGGGTAAATTGATAGTGCTTAGGGTATTTATGGATACAGACCTGTTTACTTTGATAGCCAATACATATGACATGGTATCCAAGGTTTTAAGAGACACAAAGGGAAATGTGTTGTTGACTGTCACAGCCGATGAAATCAAAAGGATATTCAAATTAAGTGACCTCTCAATTCAAATGGATGACATTGAATTCAACTATTTTTAAAAAGTATACTAGAATCAGAAGGAGTACTACAGGAATGAGACTTTAAAAGGATACTTCAATAAAATAGGGGATTTGATTGTTGTGGGCCCAAATACACCAGAGCCATTCAAACTGGACTATTTCGATGGTAAGGATAGTAAAATGTATAGTGCCATGTTCCTTGTGTTAGGAGAAGATGAAGAAAAAACAATGCTTGGTCACCTCATGCTTATGGTTGTTCAAATTTTGCATCCCCACCTATCAGTAGTTTTTGATTATGTACCCTACATTGCTAAGTTAATACATGAGGGTCTAATAGGCATCAAGGATAAAAATATACTCAAGCCAATGGGGTGGTATTCTCTAATGATGCATATGATTTTGTTCAATAGTGTTGATGTCTTTGAAGAAGAAATGGACCTCACTAAATATCAAGATGATGAGGATTTTCCTGTTCAACTGTGGAGTGTTGATTTATCTTGGGATAGAAAAGAAGCCAGCTATGTAAATTTTGATAGATCTTTCACTACTAGGCTTAAATCACTGTTATGTAAGAAAAATGCTAGAATCCATACAGACATGATGAGACTATTAATGCCTAAGGAATATGCCCCAGAATTAAAAAAATTTCACAATTGGGGAGATCTCATTTTGTACCATGTCTCCATAGTTATCAGATTTTATGGATTTAGGGGAACCCCAAATGTTCTGCCTTACAGAGTGCCATTGAAGATTGGTATAGCATATATTCTGAGGAAAATGGGTGGATTTCAAGAAGAAGCCTTGACAGACAAGATGAAGGGAATTATTTTCCCTACCCTCACCAGAGCCCATCACTTCATCATCACAAAGGGGGGATGGACACAATTTGACAAATATTTTGAGCCTTACCATCTAGCAACATTTGTATCAAGGTGTGCAGAGAATGAAGGTTTCATTATGGATATATTCAAGAAGAGGACCAAGTGCCTGGCACTTGATCACCAATTCAATCTTCCTAAGGACAACATAAGGAATGTGTTTGATCTGAATGATCAAGAAGTCAGGAAAGAAAAGTGGTTGGTGTATAAGAAATCTTTGGATTTTATTCACAATTTTGTTAGATCTTATGATCCTTTGAAGGAATTTTTTCCTTGGGATAAGAAGATTGAGTCTATGATGACAATGTTTGAAGATATAATGTAGACTCTTAACCAGAAGTAAAACAAAGTAATGGAGACTGAGCCAGAAAAAGCTAAGGCTATTCTAAGCAGAATTACACAGGGAAGGGTAGTCCCGCCTAGAAATTATGTGGTCTATAAATGAAGAGGGTATAGTAAAATTATGCCCAAGATTGACAAGACTTCTGATCAAAAGGGGAAGAGGCTAGCAGATACCAGTACTCAAACAATACCATTTCCAAAGAGGCAGAAGATGGAGGGAAAAGAACAAGTGATGTGTACTCCCCTTCTCAGTCCCCTCTGTAGATGGATGACCAAGATATTCCAGAGAAATTAGTTCAAATGGGAAATACAGGGATGGTTTTTATCACAGCCCAGGAGCTACAAGAAGGGGTGCCGGAGGTACCCAGGCATGCAACTTTAGATCTTACAGTAGTAGAGTTTGTAGGAAAGGAGCTGGACCCTGTAACCAAATAGGCCAATGAAGAATTTTTGTCTGATGATAGTTTTATTAAGGCCAAAGCCTTTATTCAATTCCTATGGAGAGCCCATATTGATGAATTTAAGGATAAGTGTCACAAATTTCAAGAAGCTCAACCAAACCAGAGCAAAGAAGACATTGAGAAGGAAGTCAAACAAGAACTGATGACCAAGTTTGACTAGATAACTCTTGAAGAGGGTAGGGATTTGGTAAAGAAAAAAGGAGTCCTTATCTTACCCCAGTGGGATTTGGCTAATGCCATTGTGTTTGATGCTATGAGGAAGGAAGCCAAACCATTGCACACTAGTGGGACATCAATTGGTGCCCAGTTCAATGAGGATCATGCAGCACTGGCAATACGGTCCTTGAAGAGGAAAGATAAAAGGAGAATCAATAAAGATGATCAGGCTGAGAGTGCAAGAAGCCTCTCAATAAAAAGAGTTTCAGTTACTTCAAGGGTAGAATCAGATAACCTTACTTTGCAAACTGCTAAATTAAGTTTGAAGGTAGCTGAGAAGCAAGAAGATTCTTTCAAGAGCCTAACCCAGAAGTATGAAGTTGTTCTGAAAGCTTACAATAATGAGAGGGTCAAATCTATGCAAAAGGATGATAGGATTGCATTCTTAGAGGGAAAGAAAATAGCTCAAGTTATGCCTCAAAGGAAGATTACACGGGACCCTCACCATACATCCTCATCATGTCCCATTATCACTTATCCTCCTTCCCCTACACCATCAACTTTTACCACATTAGAGGAGGTTGAGTAAGAAAAAGCCAGACTGATAGCTGAGAGAGCAAAGCTGGAAAGGAAAAAGAAAGAGTGGGTTGAGTAGTCTATAGCCTTTAGAGAAGCAGAGGAATGGGTTAAGAAAAAGTATGTAGATAAGATACATAGAACCCTGATGGATTGTACACATGAATTGGTGCCTACGGCCATCTATGCACAAGGTAAGAAAATTGTTAACATGATGAATGAGTACAATGCAGACGAGGACCAATTAGACCAATTGGTGGATAAGTGGAAAGGGAAGGGAGGAGAGTTGAAATTCTTCCACACCACTTGTAAGAAGGAGAATGATGTTGACATAGTCTTGAATGGAAATCATAAATGTGTCAAACTACTCATGTACATAGACATAAGGAGGAGCATCATCATTAGAAAGGTAGTGGCCCTAAAAAAGGAATATTCAAAGGACGGTTATGAGATGTTCCCAAATATCTTCAAGAAAAATGGAGATATCAAAGATGAGGTGCTATGGAATTGACAAATGAATGAGGAACTAGCAACAAGGACCGATATCATAATTACATTGGAGAGTACACTGATGTTTGTTCAGACAGTTGAGATAGTAGGAAAAGCTAGAGCATTTTTTGGATTCTGGTTAGATGAGATTGAGAAGGCATATACCACCTGGAAGGAAATTAACAACAGAAAAGATGAGGTCCTCAACTTCAACTAGCCAAGTGATGAGGTTTACACTTCTTGGAAAAACAAGTACACAATAGTTGATCCAGGTGAAGGTGACAACATGCAGGTGGAAGATGAAGCCCAATAGATTGGTTGATACAGTTGAAAGTAAATATTTTACATCGCCAACATCAAAGACAACAGATTCTAGATGGCTCACACCGAGCAAATTTGAAGCAGTTGCAAGTACAAAGCGGTCAAAAGAAAAAATTTGTTGAATATATATTGTAACAAGAGTGGTTATCACTCCATTAGCTATTATTTCATTTTACTGAGTCATTAATTTTGTCCTTATTCCAATTGATCTGAAGCTTGTTGCAATCCTAATCTATAATAGGATTCCCAAGATCATTGGAAAGGGATGGAAAATTTGTATTGTAAACCATTTGTAAAGTTTTCAGTCAGAAGGGGAAATATATCATAATTTGTACTAGGTAGTGTAATAAGTCAAAAATAAAGTTGAGAGATCTTTTGCAGATTATTGAAGAGGTTATCTCTGAGTAATTTTTGTATACTGAAATAAGATTTTCTGAATTTAATACAAAGATCCAGATTCCAATCTCTCATGTGTTATGTGTCATATGAGTTATGAATTTTCTAATTCATTAGCATAGTCTTCTTTGTGTTTATGTACTTATTTGAGAGTTCTGGACTAGGATCAGATTAAATTAGGCTCTAATTTATGCATAGATTCATTGACACATTGCAAGGATTTTATTAGTAGTAGGGGTTTTGGGATGATTGTATCATGATTTGAAATCTTTAGTGAGCATTAATTTCAGTATATTGGATATCTAGTTGCACATTGACTGTGTTTTCCCATAAGCAAACATCTTAAAATCCATTAATTCTTCATTTGTATAAGTTTTTTATAATTTCTATCTCATGCTCCATTTCAAGATTGATTTTCAATGGATAATTAGCCAATTATCTAGTATCTCTCATTCATGTTGATTCATTGTGAGATTAGTGCTTGATAGTACCAGATTGGATATATCAATAGGTATAACAGGGTATCCCCCCTTGGTGTAGCAGGACCTAAAGAGTAGAAGTATTAAGAGAGCACTTTTTAGTTGGTCCTTTTCTTGTATGAACAAACATTTGGAGGTGGCTTCTCTATAAAATAATCATAAAAGGAAGAGGTTATTGTTGTTTCTATTGCAATATAAAAAGAAACCAACAAAATGGTGACTCTACTGGGGACTTTAGTGTTTCATTTGTAATAAGTGAGTAACATTTCTTGAGTTGAGCTAGACTCCTGGCCTACTTACTTGTCACTACCAGTTGGTTGACCATTGTACTACAGAGTTGTGTCTTTGCATGTCCTAGTGGCTTGTATAACTCTTGAGAGTATATCGAGATAATTGCTTAGAATGTATTGATATTTGTGACCCATGAAAACTTTCCATAATAGAAATTTATTACTCAAATTTATTGTGTATTTCCCAGCCTTTTCTTTTGTTGGTTGGCGACTCGAATAAATCTTTGCATCAGTGCTGATTTATTATTATTTGATACACTATTGTCTAACTATGAGTTACAAAATTACCAGATCTAAGATGAACAGTTGTCCTGAGAATGAATTGGAAGGTGAGATTCCATCCACTTCCAGAGCTGGGAAACCAGTGAACAAGAATGTTGCTAGAGTTACTCCCCAAGCCTGGAGATGGAGAAGGAACATAAGAATAGATGCTCCCATTCCTCCTAATCATGAGGAAGAAAATGTAGAGGTTAAACAAGAAGTACAACTAGGATTAGGAATCTATGTGGAGTATTACTCTCAGAGTGAAAGGGTCGATGATGTCCATAGATATACCAGAAAGATGGTTTGTGGTAAGTCTCAAGGACATGAGACAAGGTATAGATCTAAGAGTAGAGGCGAAGAGAATAGGAATGATCCAAGTGATCCGAGTTCTCCCTAATCTGAAAGACCACATGCCCATCACCACAGAAGGGAGAGAATCATAATGGAAGAAAACTTAGAATCTAATGTAACTCTTGTGGATTCTAAAGAGATTTTTTAAGAGGTGGGTGAGTTGGAAAGAAAGATCCAAGAACAAATTGCCTTGAGACAAAAAAGAGAAAGAGAAAAGGAAGAAAGAATCAGACATGCTCATATTCAATTTGAGCAGTTGAAAAGGAAACTCAGAGACTTGGAAGCAATGAATGTTGTTGTTATACCTGAGAAACTGGAATATGAACCTATTGTTCAAAAATTGTATGACATACCAAATCCCAAGGACTAAGGTAAATAAAAGCTAGCAGCTATTGAAATAAAGAAGCTAGTGAACAAAGGGAGTATAGTGGATCCCCTGGTTAATCTGGATACTAAATTGTAGAGAGCTAAAAGAGAGAGGGAAATAATAGCCAAGGAATTAGAGAAGGCTGAGTTGGAAGCCTCTACTCTTGAAATGAAAAGGAAAATTGAATTCCTTAGGCAAGCCTCTAGTCCTCATCCTGTTGGTCCTGGTCCTAAAATGTCTCTGAACTTGGAAAAGAATATACCACCACCTGTTGATTCTGGAAGTGCTAGCACTTCAAATGCTCAAGGTAACACTTTATCTCAAAAACTCATGTCTATACTGAAAGGTACAGACAATTTATTTTCCTTGGCATCCCTAGTTATCCCAATGAAATTCCTAAGAAGATTAGGGATAAGCTTCCTAAATTTGTTGGGAATAATGTAATAACATGTGAAGAACATCGAAATTACTTTATGGCTATGGTTGATGACTATGAAATTACACATGATGATGTTATGATGAAACTATTTGTGCAATCACTAACTGAGGATGCAAGGGACTGGTTTAGAGGATTGCCCCATGAGTGCATTGGGTCCATGGATGAGATGAAAGAATGTTTTAGGGACCAACATGGGGACAAAAATAATAAAGGGTTCATGTTGAATGAGCTCAAAAACATAAAGAAGAAACCTAATGAAGAAGTGGTGGAATTCAATATCAGATTCCAAAGGGCAATGCACAAGTTGCTACAAGTAATGAGATTAGATGACAAGGTATGTCTTGCTACCTATCTTAATGCCTTTGATGCAAAAATGGATTATTTATTAAGAGATAAGAACCCTAGGAATATTAGGGAAGCATATAAGGTAGCAGTCAACATTGAGACAAATAGAAGAGTTTTTTGGGAAAGTAGGCAGGAGAGAAGATTGGAAACCCACCAGGTATAATAAAAAAGAATCAGATAATCCCCTGAGTTCAAAACTTAAAGAGGATGATAGCCTTAAATTGATTCTGAATGATTTTAAAAATATAAAGCCTGGAGAAAGAAGTCATAATAGGGTTCCAAATAATGATAAGCCTACCTATGGAAATTACAACAAATAGCCTAGGATGCAGAACTATCCTCATACTACTCAGTGGAAAGATGGGAAACCTATCATCCCACCAAAGAAGGATAAGTCTGATAAAACTCCTGACCCCCTACACAAGACTTCTGTAAATATGTGCAGTGAAAACCCCTGGTGTGTGCCTTGTCAGTCTTCACACAACCCTGAATATTGTGTTATTGCTGCCAGATTTTTTGCCACTGTAGAAAATGAAGAAGAGGAAGAGGAAGAATATGATGATAGTGGTTGTGCTATGACTTCCTCACTGTTTAATGAAGAAAAATATTATCAGCCTGATGATTTTGATATACAGGATTGGGAAATTGATATTATGAGATGCAATGTTGAAGGATGTGATGAGACCCCTATTTTGAGAAGGCCATCTAATGAAGAGATATCAGACTTCACAGCTAATATGGTTGCACAAGAAAGGGGAAATTATGTTTTAAGAAACATAGTAGTTAGAAATATAGATGGCAAACCTGCTGGTATCTTTATCAAGGATACCCCAAATAGTACCAAGAGGCCACAGGAAAAGGAGAAACAGGATGAGGATACTAATAAGATTTTGATTAAGAAGGGAAATAAACCTACTGGCCTAAACATGTATAAAGAAAAGATGAATACACCAGAGATTTATGTACCTCATCCCAAAAAGGAGGAAAAACCACATAGGGGAAATGAAGCTAAACTGGTTACTCAAGAAGAAGATGTAGATTGCACAAACCAGAAATCAGACATTTCTGATATGACATACACCCCTATGGATATGGGACAACTTTTGTCTTAGATAACTATTAAAGTACCTCTATTAGAAATGATGAGAATAGGAGAGCATAAGGAAAAGACTCTGACATGGGTGAAGAGTGTTAGCTCTACCAAAACTATGGGACCAGAAAAAAATAAGAAAGTGTCAGACACTAAAGATAAATCATCAAAGGAATCTGATGAACTTGTATCAAAGATTCCACAAATTTAATTAGATACCAATATTGTTAACACTACTGCAGAAATTATTCATCCTTTTTTCCTAAAATTGTTAATAAATGGAAAAATGTTGAAAAAGTGCATGATTGACTCTGGGGCATCCAACACTATTATGCCTACAGAAGTCATGAGGTATATGGGACTAAAGGTAGACACTCCACATGGGAGATTCCAAGCTATGGATTCTAGAGAGGTGCCTATCATAGGCAATTTTAAGGCTTTGCCTTACAAATTGGCAGCTTTCCCTGATAAAGTGCTAACTATGAGTGTATTGTTTGTAGACATTCCCCCCCAATATGGAATGTTATTGTCGAGAAAATGGAGTGCATCTATGGGGGGAAGCATTCAATGTGATTTATCATTTTCCACTTTCAACATAAATGGTGAAAACATCAAAGTATCAAGGGAAACTAGAACTCCTCACATGATTGAGGAAAAAGATGATAATAACATGAATTATTTCTTGGATACTAAAATGGGGTCGTTTCAAGTGCAGGAAAGTCAAACTATAAAAGGATCACAACCTGCATTATTTATAGACGATGTAAGTAACTTATCTGAACAATCTAACTTATGGATAATGTATTTTCATGGTGTCAGTTCTAAGGAGGGGGCTGGTGCTGGAGTTTTGTTGATATCTCCCTCTAGAAAAACCTTCAAATTGTCATTTTCTCTGTTATTTAATTATACAAATAATGTGGCAGAATATGAGGCTCTATTGATAGGTCTGAGACTAGCTGCAAGACATGGAATCAAATGCATCAGATTTATTGGAGACTTTGAGCTAGTGGTATCTTAGATCAAATCTAAATATGCATCAAAGAACCATAGATTGAAGCAGTACCAAAATGTAGTATAGGATGAGATAGAAATTTTTTATGTACTCGGTATTGACTAGATGGATAAAAGCCAAAACAGAATGGTAAATATGCTAGCTAACATTTCTTTAAGGCCAGAAGACATTACCTTTGCTGGAATTTATGAGATAGAAGTTCAAACTAGGCCTTCAATACCTGACAATGTGGATAGTTGGCAAGTGTTTGATGATGATGTAGATATTATTAGGTTCTTGTATTATGAGGCAGGTCTTGACAACAAAGAGATATATTTCACAAAGTATGTAAAAAAAATTGATGGAAAGGATATTGTCTTGGGAAAGGAGATATTGCATATGAAGTCAAATAAAGTCCCAAAAGGACTAGTTGTTTTGGAGAGGGCCTTTGATAGTAAAGATAGACCATACTCTATAACATGTGTAAATAGATCTGAAGATTTGGATGAAGTTAATGTGGCAACACAAGAAGTTCCTAAGAACTTATTTATTGGTAAGAAAATGTCACCCAAGGTAAAGAAGGATCTGACTGGTCTTTTAAGGAAATACAAAAATGTCTTTGTTTGGACATATGATGACCTAAAGGCATATAATAAACAACTATTTCAACATGAAATTCCATTGAAAGAAGATGTCATGCCCTTTAGGAAAAAGCAAAGACCCATAAATCCCACCCTTAGGCCTAAGATGGAATAGGAATTGAAAAATATGAAACATTTTGGGATAATCGAGCCCATTAGGTATTCTTCCTGGGTTTCCAATCTGGTCCCTATTAGAAAGAAGAATGAGGATATCAGGTTGTGTGTGGATTTTAGAAATTTGAACATATCTTCCTTAAAGGACAACTATGCTCTCCCAAACATGGAAAATATGCTACAGAGAGTCACTAGATGTGAACTTATGTCCATGGTGGATGGATTCTCTGGGTATAACTAGATTATGGTCAAAGAATCAGAGCAGTTTAAGACTGCTTTCACCATGCCATGGGGAACATATGTGTATGTGAGGATACCTTTTGGTTTGATGAATGTTGGGGCTACTTTTCAGAGGGCCGTGGATGTTACATTTTCAGACATCCTGCAAAAATTTCTTGAGGTCTATCAGGATGATCTCATAGCCTATTCAAAGAAGGAAGAGAAACATTGTGAGCATTTGAAAAAAAAATTGAAAGAGCCTTATAATTTGGGATTCCTCTCAATCCCAAGAAGTGCATCTTTGGGATGACAAAAGGTAAGTTATTGGGTCACATTGTTTCAAAAGAAGGGGTTAGAATTGACCCAGAAGGGTAGCTTTTATTGATAGAGTGCCCATCCTAAGAAATGTCAAGGGAATTTAGTCCTTCTTCAGACAGGTAAATTTTCTCAGAAGGTTTGTAACTAACTTTGCTAAAAAAATTAGACCAATTTCAAAGATGTTAAAGAAGGATGCTAAAATGGAATGGGATGGGGAGGCCACCAAGTCTTTTCAAGAGATTAAGAAAGCTATTAAGGATGCCCCTGGCTTGGGAACTCCTAATTATTCAAATCACATGAATATTTTTTCATTTTCATCTTGTCACACTATTGTTGCTGTGTTTTTATAGAAAAATGAAGAAGGGTTTGAGTAGCCTATTGCCTTTTTTAGTAAATCATTATAGGTTGTAGATCTCAAGTATGATATAACTGAGAAATAGGCCTATGCATTAGTAAAAATTGTGAAGGCTTTTAGATGTTATCTGATAGGTGCTATTGTAGTGGCTTATGTTCCTTCAATAGCAGTTAAGGACATCTTTACTCAACAAGAGGTGTCAGGAAAGAGATGCAGATGGATAAATAGAAATCCAAATCACTAAATTGGTTAGAGGGATGGGTTTAGCCAAACTGATGGCTAGTGCAAACTTGGATTCTAATAACATTAATACCCTAGAAGAAGAATAGAGACCTTTCATTTGTAACCTTGACCATTGTGACTGGTACACTAATATTATTTATTATTTGCAAAGGATGAATTGTCCATAGGGCATGGATGAGAATAATAAAAGAACATTAAAATTACAAGCAATCCATTTTTCCCTGAACAGAGATGAGTTGTGGTGGAGAAGCCCTGAAGGAAATTTATTGAAGTGTGTTGATAAAGAACAAGCAAACATGATCCTGCAAGAGATGCATAATGGAGTGTGTGGTGGCCATTACATGGCCAAGACTATTGCACATAATATTTTGAGAGCATGGTTATGGTGGCCAACTATTTTTAAAGATGCTTATCAACTGGTTAAAAGATGTGATGCTTGCCAATGTTTCTCTGGTAAGCTAAAATTCTTAGGTAATATACCCCTCACACCAGTGGAAGTTGAAGCCCCTTTCAGTAATGGGGTATTGATTTTATAGGAGAGATAGCTATAAAGTCTAGTGGAGGACATTCATGGATCATTTTAGCTATAGACTACTTTACTAAGTGGGTGCCACTAAGAGAGCTACAAGTAAAGTGGTGATTGATTTTTACTAAAGAACATAATTACTAGATTTGGGTGCCCAGAGAAGATAATCTTAGATAATTCCATGTGTTTTAAATCTAAGGAATATGTCAATTTTTGTGTTGAATATGGTATTCAAACCTCTTACTCTGCACCTTACCACCCACATGGGAATGGTCAAGCTGAATCCACCAATAAGAGCCTCCTCAAGATTATTAAAAGAGTTCAGGATACAAAAAAGAAGACCTAGGATTCAAATTTAACATTGGTTGTATGGGCAGATAGGGCGACATCAAAAAAGGCTATTGGATGTGCACCTTTTGATCTATTTTATGGAATCAAAGCAAGATTGCCCCAAAAAAATTTGATGCAGATGTATAGTTTGTTCAGACTTATGATGATGATATTGATAATGACATGCAATTGAGAATTGATGACCTGGTGGAGTTAGATGAAGCCAGGAGGGAAGCTTCTGTGAAAAATGCAAAACTTCAATTGCAGGTGAAGAACTTGTATGACAAGAAGGCAGTCTCAAGACATTTTGATGTGGGAGATTATGTTCTCATGTAAAATGCTAGGTTGGAAGATAAAGGAAATCATGGGAAATTTGAACCAATTTGGCTAGGACCTTATATTGTCCATGAAAGGTATGGGAAAAATTCATATTTATTAAAAGATCTTACTGGAAGTATTTTAGAACTGCCACTTCATGGATAGTTCTTGAAGTTATACTTCTCATGAAGTCTAATTATCCATGAACATTAGGTTTGTATACATAGTGTGTTTCTGCAAGTGTGTTTCTTTTTGTCTTAGCTTAGTTTGTTTTCCTGTTGTGTGAGTAGTTTTATTTTCCAGTAGGTTGGTCTACTTTCCCTGAAATTCTGAATTCTTGTAACACCTACAGGAGGTATTCATCCCCAGAAAGAGCCACTGTTAGGTCTATTCAAAAAAAATTCAAAACAATAAGTCCCTGGTCTATTTTTTCAAAATGCCTTGTGGAGGACACTTGAAAAAACCCTTGTTTCATATCTCAGAGTACAAAATTTGGTCCTAAAACCCTAAGCGTCGAAAATGTTTCTATTTTCATGTTACTTTTGTCACTTAAAGTCATGTCTCGCATGGGTTCCTTTTGAAATGTTCACGTTCATTAAATTGTCGGTATCCTAACACTGTGGTCCTATATTATTCCCTAAGTTCAAAGTCCACAAGTGTTTTAATTAAATTCATTATATGTTGAGCAAATGTATTTTGATCTAATGGCCTGCTTAATGGCTTATTCCCGAAGTGCTCGAGATCTACCGATTAATCCATTAAGCCATGCACATGTATTTCTTTGGTGGGTCCAATGGTCAGAAAGGATCTCACTTAAACAGTGGGCAAATTTATTTTCATCAGATAGTAGACTTAATCACTTGATCCCAACATGATCAAGATCTATCCTTTAAGTGATTAAGTTTGAGCGACGCATGTATTTTGAGTGACATGGACCTGGTCATAGGAAGTATGGTGGAGATTAAAGCATGGATAGATCTAATGGTGGACTTAATCACTTATGGATAAGATGCACAAGATATATACGTTAAGAGATTAAGCAGTGTTGACATGTGGCAATTAATGGACCCAGGTATTTTTGAAGAGCTATTGATTAAAGTGTCGACAGTTTTATTTTGATCCAACAGATGACTTAATAGCTTATCCTAAAGATGTGCTAGATCTAGCATCTAAGCCATTAAGCTGTGATGACACATATCCATATGGTTACATGTATTCCACTAAAGGTGAAGTTGACCGTATATTAAAAGGAGGAAAGTTAAGATGAGTCTGATGGCTAACTTAATCGCTTAAAGGTGAAGTGCATGAAATCTATCACTAAAGTGATTAAGTCATGATGCCATGTGTCCTAGTGGGTCTGGCTGAGGTCGTAAAGGAAGAACTAAAGATAGAGAATGTACAGAAAGATCTGATGGTTGACTTAATTACATAAAGTCAAAGTGATCAACATCTAATAGATAAGCAATTAAGTCATGGTGATGCATGGTAGGAGTGGGTCATGTATAGCACAGAAATGATGTTAAGTAAGATGTAAGTTTGAAAAGATTGGATGGATTGCTTAATGGTTTAAAGAAAAGATGTGCAAGATCTAGTGATTAAGACATTAAGCCGTGTTGACGCGTGTCCAAGTGGATGATGTTGTAGCTACAGTTAGTAAACTTAAGGTGAAATAACTTGAAGCCAAGTTAAGATGAATCTAATGGTTGACTTGATTTCTTAAAGGAAAATCGAACGAGATCTAGTGTTTAAGTGATCAAGTTGTGCTGACACATGTCCCAGATGGATAGTTGTTTCTGGGAAGAGATGAGAGTCGTCAGATGAAGGAGATGTTGTTGGAGATCTACGGTCCAGATTCAAAATTCTTAAAATGAGCATCAGTGAGCCATTAAGCCATGAGTTTTGAACTAAGTGAATTTATTGCAAAATGTGTGGCCACTTTAGTTCAATTCAATGCAAAAGATTGATTTGATTGAGGCCATATAATTCATTTCTTAAACTTGAAGTTGCCATAATTCATCGAAATCATTCAAGCAAAGATCAAAATTGTAGTGACATTGAGCTCTTCATGACAAATTGTAGAACGGGTAAGTCTCTTGTGATACATTGGAAATCCATGCTTTCAGTGAAATTTGAAATTTGAAAAGGTCTCAGAATTCTTATTTAAATCTGAATATCATTCTCGTAAAAAGCCCTAGTTTTATAAAATGGCCCCTAGGATTGAATTCTCTGGAAAGGTAGAATATAAAGATGGAAACGTGAGAGAAAACCTTCTACAGCAGTTGAGTGGGTCCACAAGTGATGCTACCCAAATTAAAAAGATAGTTCTAGCACATCCCCATATTAGAGTCGAGAAGGGTTGTATGATACAGGTAGATGGATCGAAGATGCTAGGACTAGCATAAATGGTTTGAATTTTTAAAAAAATGCTTATAGTCAGAGGAATGCTCCCTCCCCAGATTGCAACATATGGGATCTTGATATGGGTAAGTTGATAGTCCCTAGGGTATTTATGGATACAGACCTATTTACTTTGATAGCCAATACATATGACAGGGTATCTAGGGTTTTAAGAGACATAGAGGGAAGTGTGTTGTTGATTTTCACAGCCGATGAAATCAGAAGGATATTCAAATTAAGTGATGTCTCAATTCAAATGGATGACATTGACTTCAAATATTTTAAACAAGTATACCAGACTCAGAAGGATTACTATAGGATTGAGGCTTTGAAAGGATACTTCAATAAAATAGGGGATTTGATTGTTGTGGGCCCAAATACACCAAAGCCATTCAAACTTGACTATTTCAAAAGTAAGGCTAGGAAAATGTAAAGTGCCTTGTGCTTTGTGTTAGGAGAAGATGAAGAAATGATAATGCATGTTCACCTCATGCTTATGGTTGTTCAGATTTTGCATCCCCACCTATCAGTAGTTTTTTATTATGCCTCCTACATTGCTGAGTTAATGCATGAGGGTCTAATAGGCATCAAGGATAAAAATATACTCAAGCCAATGGGGTGGTATTCTCTAATGATTCATATGATTTTTTTCAATAGTGATGATGTCTTTGAAGAAGAAATGGACCTCACTAAATATCAGGATGATGAGGATTTGCTTGTTCAACTGTGAAGTGTTGATTTATCTTTGATAGAAAAGAAGTCAGCTATGTAAATTTTTATAGATCTTTCGCTGCTAGGCTTAAATCATTGTTATGTAAGAAAAACCCTAGAATCCATACAGACATGATGAAACTATTAAGGCCTATTCCTTTCATGAATCATATCTTGTGTAATGTGTCTATTCCTTTCATGATTTTTTCTATGAATGTTGCATACAATTAAGTTTTTGAATTAATATTACATGCATAAGAAAGAACATCAGATTTGGTCGATAATACAATAAAGATTGATTGCTAATGAAGTAAGGTGAAAAGTGTTAAAAATTTTAGAGGGACTAATTCACCTCTCCCCTCTCAGTATTACTTCCCATTAATCTCAATAGAAAAAAGGTATCCTTAGTGAAAACCTGGAAAATAGGCACCTTGATACTACAAAAAAAAAAAAATTTAAAAAAAGGAAAAAAGAACAAAAAAAAATTGAAAAAGAGAAAAGAGCCTTAATGAAAACCTGGCAAACAGGCATCTTGGTAGCAAAAATAAAAATCTTTACCGAGTGGTGAAAACCTGGGAAACATGCGTCACTCAAACTCTGTGCTCTATCTATCAATGCATCAATGACACTCATCCTTCATAATCACACATGTGTTATTTGGTGACTCTGATTCCTTACAAATGTCCTATCCTTTCTTAGGATTTGTCTGCATTTTTGTTTTAGGAATAGTCATTCTGCACTGGGGGCATCTTTGCTAGCACGGTCATTTTGCATCTTCTAGGTTGTCCTAGGTCCCTGTCTAGGATGGTTGGCCTCTCAAAATAGTATTTCTCAATACTTGCACCTAAATGTCACTATCATGAACAAAGGTGTTTCCTCAACACCACCTACCTGTAATAGACATCAGACTAGTGTTTCTCACCATTTTAATCAAGAAATTTACACAACCTAGTGTTTTTCAACACTTTAATCAAAAATGAACTAGTGTTTCTCAACACTTTAATCAACCAGTGTTCCTAAACACTACATTGGATTACAATTGCTGACAAAGTTAATCTCATATACTTAGACATGAAAATATATTGCTTAATTCCAAATTCTGATTGATGAATCTCTATTGCGCTTGACAAATGAATCTATAGTATTTTTCAATACTAATTAAAAACATATTCTGATCTTGGTTTGATTATGACTCTTTTATGTTCCCATGATGTTTCATACTAGGGGCATCTAAGCAATTATAAATTTTCTTTGATTGATTGTCAATTGATGATTGTTATGTCTTCCGAGTTACTCCTTGACATCTATTCAAAGACAAAGAGTTGCAAGGACGCGGGGCATAACATTTTCTTGGTTTTCTACGTATGGTGATTTTTCCAAATGATCCTATAAATTTCACCTAACTTGGATGTTTATGGTAAGGTCTGCCAACATGAGTGGATAGCTGCATATATCTTGATCCTTGTTATGTGTAAACTAAAGTGAGGTTGAAACAATTTCCTTGTCTATTTTCTAAATCAGATTCTCATTAAGGTGTACGCTACATGATGTACCCAAGGATATGAATTTTCAAGGTCATTGTGGGTCACATATTTTACATTACACTTGAACAGAATCTGATTCTTAATAGTAAAAGGAGATAACTAACTTATCATCTTGGCTTCTATGCCTTCATGCCTAATTTTATTTCCAACATTGCATCCAATACACATAGTATTCATACTTTTGTGATACCAGTGGGTATTAGTGATAGTTGTACTATCAGGTGATATCCATTACAAAAATTCCCAATGATGATAAGATGCTATGATGTATACAAATTAGTGACATTCCTAAGAGTCTGCATGTAGATGCATTTAGAGAGTGCATGATTCATTTTGAAATAAAAGCATAAAGGACTTGAGCTTAAAATTATTTCTTGATTCATCTGAAATCCAAGTTAATTACAAATCAATATTACTGATACAAATTTCATTGTATATCCATGACATACATTTTGCATTCATAAATGGGAAAGAGAAAATACAAAAACAAAGCATTCGAGCATTGCATTTATTTCTACATCCTAAGTGCATCCATACATTTATTTTCTTAAGGAAAATATCAAAAACATACATTTGCATATTCACTTAGTATCATTTGAAACACATTTATATCAGTAATAAATCCAACAAGCATAAATGATGTCATCACAAATCTAATCTAACTCATCAAGAGACCAAGATCATAATCATATGTGCATCAATCTAAACATATATCAAAGCAAGAGGACCCATGAACATATCAAAATCAAGAACAACTATCTCAGATATGGAACAGATCAAAAAGGTGGAACTGTCTACAAACAGAGTATCAGAGTATCAAGTGTGAATCAGATATACATGTATAAAAGTCATGGTACAATAAATGATCTTAGAAGCATCCAAATATACAATATGATCTCAAAATATGTCACAATGCAGGTTCAAAACTGGCTACCACCCTCTCCCTGATCTGGAGGAGGAGAAGGAGGTGGTACAAATGGAGCTAGTGGAGGCATAGCCCCCTCAGACTACTAAGAAATGCATGAATAAGAAGGTGCTCTCTGACCCTCTAGAACTGCAGCATGATATAAACTAGAGTAGTAAGCTACTCTCTATCCTTAGTGAGTAGCTACCCAATCCTGGGTATCTCTCTCTGCCCTTATCATATCACCCTATCTATCCCTCTCTACTCTAAGATGATTGAGTTGTGTGTCCATGTGTGCTCTAAGTCGCTTGAGTTGTGCATCCCTATCTACAAGTAAGGCCTCTAGTGTAGTGATCCTAAATCTAATTTTCTCATGCTCACACTCACACTATGTCAAAGCATCACCATCTCTTCCTGATGAGCCTTTACCTGTGTCCTATCCTAAAGGCCTATCATGTGGCCTATCTTGTTGAGTGTCTTGCTGACGTTGTCGCTGTCACTGATGCTCTCTATTCAGTAGTGGACCAGGATCTCTCTGGGGAGAAACAAATATGAGATGAGTCTGCCTCCTACTATCACTGGTACCCTCTCCACTCCCTCCCATAGAACCTTTACCCCTATCATCTCCATCATCACCATCATATGGACCCTATCCTCTATTTAGTGGAGGGCACCTCCCATCTCACCTCCCACCATCTCTACCACCATCCCTCCCTCCATCTTGTCTCTCCTTGTAAGCTCCTCTTTTTCCTCTGACACAATGATCATTAGTGGGATTATAGTCTAATGGGTCCTTAATATGAGGAACTGCCTCCTCAGGAGTTGTAAACCATGGAAATGGATACTGGAGCATCTAAGCATGATATCCATCTAAGCAACCTACATCTAATACCTCTGGAAGAAGATCCAATGGAAGTGTAATCATATCTCTGATCACACATTGTGTAGTCTCATAAACTGACAAATCTTGGCATCTGCCCTACACATGGTCATACTACCTCAATACTCAGGTAACCAAGATTCATTCAACAATGTGTGTGGTCCTGCCGATCAAATATCTACTCTAAAAGAAAAAAAAAAGGCATATGTCACCTATTTGAAAGCCACTCCTCAGAGTCAAGGTATGGTCACCATACTACTACAGTCATATCATCAAACAGACGGTGCCAATACTCTACCTTTCCGAGGTGGGGATGTTGAATCCAACTTGAGTACATGTAAACATATGGTTGTTGATCTAATTGTTGCCTATCCACTATCATTCATGTAACTGGGATATGCTCCTAGGCCTAGATCTGTAGTACAAGGATACCGACAGTCATATTGTGTGAATACTAGTAAAATATCTCATGCAACTCTCTATAAATCTGTGCAAGAATACACCTACCCCATGAAAGTCTATGTGAAGACATGATCATCTGCTCCAACATATCTACCCAACCAGCCATGAATCTATGTTGTCCTCGGTAAGGCATAAGGATGCCTCCTATCAATCTAACCAAGTATATTGGAAGATGATCATAATGATCGCACATATAATCCCAAGTGAGGTAATGGTGAGATATAGTATCATCTCCAAAGAATCATCATGTCGTGGCAATAGCTGTAATCAAAGTTGAATCAAACTACACCTCTCGACCCATCACAGGAACTCTAGGAATGCGCCACACATCCTTGGGTGTGACAGTCACCTCACCAGTTGGGAGATGGAAGGTGTTGTTCTCAGAATTCCACCTCTCAGCCAGAGCAGTCAAAAACCCTCGATTTACCCTGATGTCAGGTAAATCTCTCAGTAATAATAAACCTACATGAGTGACTAACTCTGCCTCATTTCCAGTCAAAGATCTAGATAGAGCAAGGACACGACCAGGGTATGGTCCTTGAAATGACACAACCTCAAAAGGAACCTATTTAAATAGATAGAAATTGCAAAAAAATTCAAATCAGTACTCTATCTAAGATTAAAAAGTAGAAAAACCTATCAGCTAAGTGTTTTGGTCATCAGATGAAGAAAAATAGTCAAAATTGGAAGAAAACTAAGTCCAAAAATAGAAAGAACTTTTTTCCTACATGATGCAATCCATGATCCTTGGGATGCGATGGGGAATCCAAGAAGTGGTCCTATTTTTAAAAGATGTGATGTGAGATGTGATGTGCGACCTTGTTCCAACAGGATGTGAAAACATTTAAATCCTATCTAAAATCTACTAAATGCGATAAAATTGCTAAAACGGGCTGCAATCCTAAAAATATAGGATGCAACACGGGATTTCTGGCAGAAATAGGATGTGACACAGGATTTTTGGTAGAAATAGGAAATGACACAGGATTGACCAAGTGTGATCCTAAAAGTGGGATACAACTCAGAATGAAAATGCCTATAACTACTACCAAAATGCATAAAATTAGAATTTGAAAATTTGACAAGGTAGGTTTTTGAGTACTTACCAGAGGTGGGTAGTCACTTGGTTGTTGATATCATTGGCTGAGCTTAAAACAACACTTCTCCATGGGGACCACCATCTTCTTTGTAGAGCTCTCTGGATTACCAAGGATAAAAGTGAAAATGAATGGGTAAAAAGTGAATTTTGAGATATATATTTGACTTTTTGAGATAATTATGAGCTCTGGAACTCCTCCCAGACAATTGAAACTCATTTTTTTCTCTTTTTGATCAATTGGGAATGAAATTGAACATGTAGATGATGTTCTACACAACACAGTAAAAAATTTACGACAGTTACCAAAAATGCAAAATTGCTCTATATGTTCTGAAAATGATTCATGAGCTTTATGCAATCAATTTTTTGGGTTCTATATCATCAAATTACACACTATTCACCAAAATCTTGGTCCAACATCATTTTATCAGACTCAAAACTCACATTTTAACATGATTAACTTGGTAAAATTATGTTTTCTCTTAGCACACCTTCATTTCTCCACTTCTTCTCCATTGATTCTTTCTTGATTCAATTGATCAATTCAAGTGATACATCATTCTACAGAGGGTTTTATTCTTTTTCCTTCAATTTTGTTCCCAAGGGGGCATGATCACACTTAAATCAATCAAGTTCTTGCTCAAAACAGCATTAAAATGACTTTGTTATTAAAAGACTAAAGGCATGACTGTTCCTTGACTAAGTCAGGACTATTGGATTGAAGGCTTCGGTTCTCACAAGCTGGATATCTTATGTCTACTTTTCTCAGATTCTTATTAAGCTCCTAGCAGCTTTGTACTAACCTTCATTCAATCAAGTTTGGAGCCGGTATTATTAATTCTCGGATGAAAACCAAGTTCAGAATTGGTATCTTTAAGATCTTTATTTATTGACCTTTGTTCGATCAAGTTCAAAGTCAATTCTATTAGTCTTAGTTCAATCAAGTGTGAGACTGATCTCATCAGACATTTCGTTCGATCAAGTGCAAAATTCTCAAACTTTCTAAAGTCAACTTCAAAAATTTCTTTGAATCAATGCGCTTCTTGCACATCTATTCAAAGAGGGGAAAATGTAACCACCCTAATTTGGTCTGCTCTAACCATAGACCCTATTTTCCCTAAGTGTGATCATACCCTAATTATGACAAGATAATTCTTCAATTTATTGGCATAATTCATTTAAATCAAATTTAATCTCCTAAGTGATTTAATTACTAAATTACCTTAATTGCCTTAGCCAATTAAATCAATTCAATTCAATTCAATCAAAACAAATAAAAAACATGGCTAAAGTAATTAATTAAAAGGAATTAAATAAATTCTAATTACATTTCCATTTGCAAAAAAGGAAAGTTAAATCCCTAACCAATGGGAGTTAAATCACTTGGATCACCTCACATGGATCACCAAAGATTCAATCTCCACCTCTCTTCCACTTTCAATCCTAACCTCTCATTCACCAAATTCTTATATAAATAGAATGAATTTTAAGCTCAATTGGCCCCTAATCTTAGAAGTAAACTTATGCTGCAAGTATTATTAGAAATCTTCATGCATTTTAGCTCATTCTTTCATTGCATTGTTATAATATTTCATTTTAGAGCTTAAAATGAACATTTCTTGAGCATTTAGAGTAAATTCATTTGAATCTTCCATTCTAAGTTGTATATGTCACTGATAAATGCATAATCTGAGGGCAATTATAGTATTATTCACACTCTTCTTAGATAGGAAGCAATAGGTTGATTTTAATTAGTGATTGATTTGCTTGCTTACTCTTTCTTTTCACTAATAAAATGACTTATTGGAGTGTTGTATTGCAGACAAAAAGTACACAAATAATACACACAACTGGCTGGGGCCTTTTTTTATCACAACAAATTTTGGGACAGGAGATTATCATTTAGCTACACCTGAAGGAGATGTCCTTCCTGATCCTATCAATAACCTACACTTGAAGCAGTTCTATGCTTGACATCTAGCCGAAGGGCTTGTATAGTGAAATTGATCCTCAGAAAATACCATAAAAAGTAAAAATTGATCCTAAAGAAGCCAAAAATAGTGGAAAAGAGAAAAAAACAAAAGTAATGGAAAAAGTCCTCAAAAAAGGTATTCTTGGTGAAAACTTGGCAAACAGGTGCCTTGATACTAACAAAAAAAGAGAAAAGAAAAAATAACAAAAATTTGAGAAAACAAGAAAAAGTGCCTTGGCGTAAACTTGGCAAACAAGTGTCTTGGTAGCAAAAATAAAAATTTTCTGAGTTGTGAAAACCTAGCAAATAGGTGTCACTTGTACTCCGTGCTCCATCTATCAAAATGTTTCTTGCATTAATCCTTCATGATCATATCTTTGTTATCAATTGAATCTGAATTCCCCACAAATGTCCTATCCTTGCCTAGGATTTGCCTGTATTTACGTCTTAGTGATTGTCATTTTGCATTGGAGGAATCTTGGCTAGCATTTTTGGTTGGTGTTTGTTGGTTTCTAGGTTGTCCTAGGTCCTTGTCTAGGAAGGTTTTCCACTACAAACAGTATTTCTTAATACTTGAATCAAAACATCACTATCACAAACAAAGGTGTTTCTTAGACACCACCTACCTGTAACTGACACCATATTGGTGTTTCTCAACACTTTAATTAAATAGTGTTTCTCAACACTATATTAGATTGCAATTGTTGATATTCTTTATTTCACTAACTCAGACATAAAAATACATCACTTAATTCCAAGTTACAATTGATTATTTCTCTATTGTGATAGAAAAATGAACCAATGGTGTTCCTCAACACCATGTAAGCACATATAGACTGATCTTGATTTGATTATGAATCTTTTCATGTGCCAATGACGTTTCAAACTAGGGGCATATAATTTGTTATGATTTTTCTTTGTTTGGTTATCAATTGTTTCTTGATATGTCTTCCGAGTTACTTCATGACATATATTAAATGACAAAGAGTTGCAAGGATAGAAGGCATAACATTTTCTTGGTTTTTTGCATCTGGTGATTTTTTCAATGATCCTATAAATTTCCTAATTTGGATGTTTATGGTAAGAGCTTCCAACATGAGTGGATATCTGCATATATCTCGATCATTTTTATGTGTAAGCTACGGTGAGGTTGAACCAATTTCCTTGTCTGTTTCTAAACAACTTCTAAGTAGGGTCTATGACACATTATGTACCAAAGGATATGAACATTATAGGTCATTGTGGGTTACATATCCTATATTACACATGAATAGAAGATTATTCTTAGAGAAAAAGGAGATAACGGACAAGTCATCCTGGCCTCTATGCCTTGATGCTTAGGTTTAATTTTGACATTGCATCCAATAAAAATAGTATTCATACTTTAATGATACTTTCTTGGTATCAGTGACAGTTTTACTAACCAATGATGTCTGTTGCACAAATGCCCTATGATGATAAAATGCAAAAATGTAAAAATATCAGTGACAGTCCTAGAAGTCTACATTTAGTTGCACTTAAGATTGCATGATTCATTTAAACAGCATAAGGACTTGAGCTCAAAATGATTTCGTGGTTCATTCAAAATCCAAGTTGTACGACTTAATCTATGTTATTGATATATTCATGTCGTTGCATATCCATTGCATTCATTTTTAATTCATAATTGGAAAAGGAAAAATACAAAAATAAAGCATTCAAGTGTGGCATTTTTACATCCTAAGTGCATCCATACATATATTTGTATAAAGAAAATCTCAAATACATACATTTGCATATCCACATAGAATCATCTAACACATCTATATATCAGTAATAATCAAAGAGCATAAATGATGTCATCACATGAATCTATTCTAAATCATCATAAAGACTAAGTACATCAGCAAGTGGGAACCAATCTAATGATCTATACATCAAAAGAGAACCAATGAGCATATCAGAATCAGAGGAGGCTATCTTATATATATCGGTGAATATCATATCAAAAATGTGGAAATGTCTACAAATGTATCAAAAAGATCATGATAAAACATGTACAAATGTATCATATGTCTGAAGTACAAGGGTAATCACAGAAGTATCAATATACAAAAATCTTAGGAGTAATCAATAAATTCATGTCTCACTTCCACCCTCTCCCTGATCAGGAGGAGGAAGTGGTACATTTTCTCATGGAGGAGGAGGTGGTGGAGGCATATCTCCCTCTGACTGCTTGGCTATAATGGAATACAAGGGTGCTCTTTGTGGTTGTGGAACTGCATCACAATATAAACCAAAATAATAAGCTGCTCTCTGACCCTGATGTGTGGCCATGCATGCCTAACTATCCCTCTTAGATCTCATCACATCTAGCTACATGTCCCTTTCTTCTAGTACTATCTCCAATGTAGTAATACAATCTCTCTCTCTCTCTCTCTCTCTCTCTCTCTGACACTGTGACTATGGATCTTCATCCCTACCTGTATCTTTGATAGAGTCTCTCAGAGGATCCTATCATAGAAGTCCACCTCCCCCACTAGGGCTCTGACCTACTAATCTCTTCTACTATTTTTTTTGTCTCATAAGTAATGGACCTAGATCCATGCATGGAGGCATGAAACTAAGATGAGTGTGTCTTCCCTCTGCACCAACACCACCACCCCCCCTATGATCATAGCCATGTCTCTGACCTCTATCCATAGGAGGGTGCATGCCATCTCTCCCACCACCCCTACCATCTCTCCCACCTCTCTTTGCTCTACCCCTACCTCTCATAGGTCCATCATTAATAGGATCATAGTCTAAATCATCCTCAATGCGAGGTGATATCTCATCAAGAGTTGTAAAGTGAGGAAATGGATATTGAAGAAGATAAGAAATGTAAGCATCAGTACAACTGGAATCGGTAACATCAACATGGTAGTCCCATCCTACTACCACCATTTGATTGATCTCTACATGTGCAGTCTCATAAGCTAGGCAAGCACCCCATTGTGCCTCCTCATCATGGATACAAGCATATGTAGTAAACTCTTGTGAAATACCTTGTACCTGGCCATACTATCTATGAACATGTGTAACTATAAATCTCTCAAATATATATCATGTATGTCCAATCTGGTACCTGCTCTGAAATAAATATGGCATTTATCGCCTATAGAGGTCCACTCCTCACAATCTAGATATGGTCTCCACTCAATCACTATAACATCATCAAGGACTCATCGCTAATATTCCAGCTTACCCAGATGGGGCGATTGGATATAACCTAAATACATATAGACATACGGCTCCTCTACTGCCCACTGCCTATCTACTATTGGTCATGTCACTGGGATGTTCTCCCAGGCCTAGATATGCAATATTAAAATACTGACAGTCATGCTCCTTGAATAATCATACACTATCTCATGCATCTCCCTATACATATGAGCCAAAATGGAGCTACCTCATTAAAATCTACGTGTGGAGCCAATCATTTGCTCCATCATACCGATCCAACCACACATAAAACCATATTGTCCATGGTTTGGCATTAGGATCCCTCCTATCAAATTGGCAATAAAAATGGGCAACCACTCATAATGATCAATCATGTAATCCCATTTCCAGTACTTGTGTACTATGGAGGGATCCATAAAGAACCTTTGTGCATCTATAATCATTACAATAGAGAGAGACTCAAAATGAACCTCATGTCCCATCACAGGAATGTGCACGATACGCCACACATCTGTAGGGGTCACTTTCATCTCACCAATCAAGAGATGGAAGGTTTTGTACTCTAAGTGTCATCTATTGGCAAGAGCAGTCAACAATCCTTAATTTACACTAATGTTGGGTAAATCTATCAGAGAAGATAAGCCAAGGCATCTGGCGATCTGCTGCTCTACATCAGTCAGGGATCAATATATGGTAAGGACTCATGTAGGTTGAGGTCCTTGAAATGATAAAATAGGAAAATTAGTCTATCAGGAAAAAAATATAGACTTACATCAGTATTTTAGTTAAGTCTTTTGCCATGAAACTGAGGAAAAATAGTCAAAATTGGAAAATTAACACTTGCTACTGAAAATGACCCTATTTTTCCTAGATGTGAGCTGGCATCCCGTATGAAATTCTAAAATGATAGGTTGGGAGGTGATCCTATTTTTACAAGATGCAATGCGGTATTCTGGAAGCAACCCTATTTTTACAGGATGCAACAAAATTCAAAGGTTGGACAAAAATAACTAAAAGTGACACTCTGACAACCTATGGGAAGCAATCCTTCTTGCATGGGATCTGATCCAAAAAATTTCAACTTTATCAGATGCCATACAGGATTCATAGGATGCAATCTAGAACCTTGGATGTGATTCTAAATGAAATTGGCTATAACTACTGCAAAATGTGACAAAACAAGAAACATAAAGTGTAAAAAGGTAGGTCTCAATGTACTCACCAGTTGTGTGTAGTGGGTCAGATGCTCATGATGACGTGTTAGCTCAAATCAATGCCTCTCAATAGGGGCCATTTTTTTCTCTGCACAGCTCAAGAATTTACCAAGGATGAAAGCGAAAATGAATAGGTAAATTTTGAGGCTTATATTGACCTTTTAGGGCTAAACAGAAGCTCAGGAACCCCCAAAGGACTATTAGTTTTCTATTTTTTTCTTCTCATATCTATCAAGAATGAAATTGAACACAAGGATAATATTTTAAATAGCACAGTAAAAATTTTGCAACAATCTCCAACAAATGCATAATTTCTCTATATGTTTGGAAAATGATTCACACGCTTTACGCAATCAGTTTTGCATGGTTCTCTATCAAAAAGTTGCACATCAGACATCGAAATCCTGGTCATACATCATTTTATCAAGCTCACAATTAACTTTTTCAAGTTGTCACCTTGGTAAAATTGTGTTTTCCCTTAACACACTTTTGCTTCACCTCATCTTCTAATTGATTCTTCATTGATCCAATTGACTTGTTTCATTGATCTGTCATTCAAAAGAGGGATTTTATTCTATTTCCTTTGATTTTGTTCACAAGGGTGCATGATCACACTTAAAATCAATCAAAATCTTGCTCAAACAGAAAAATTGACTTCATCATCAAAAGACTATGGGCATGACAGTTTCCTTCAATCAAGTTAGGATTGTTGGACAGAAGGCTTTAGCACTAAACAATCTGGATATCTATGCCTACATGCACTTAGATATTTATCAAGCTCTTAGTAGCTTTGTACTAACCTTCGTTTGATCAAGTTCAAAGTTAGTATTGTCAATTCTTGTTCAATCAAGTTCAAAATTGATGCCTCACATCTCTCAGCAGCATTGTACTGACCTTCATTTGATCAAGTTCAGAGTGAGTATTATCAATTCTTGTTCGATCAAGTTTGGAGCCAGTATTATCAATTCTTATTCAATCAAGTTTATAATTGGTACCTCTATATCTATGTTCAAATGACCTTTGTTCGATCAATTTCAAATTCAATACTATCAGTCTTAGTTCAATCAAGTTCAAGATTGATCTCATCAACAATATTTCATTCAATCAAGTGAGGAATTCTCAAACTTTTTGAATTCAACATCATACATTATTTGAATTAATGCATTGCTTGCACATTAATTCAAAGAGGGAAAAATGTAACCACTCTAATTTGGTATACTCCAACTAGAGCCCCTATTTTCCATAAATTTGATGTAATACCCCTCTAACCCTAATACAAGTTTTGTACTTTTGAATGAAGTAAGATCTTTCAATATTTTCTTACAGCTTAATACTTGTTTAATCTATTCCTAGAGTTTGTTATAATAGTTTCATGAGCTTGTACCTAAGGATTCTAATATCAAACATGTTGTCTGAAGGTATCATTTTTAAATGTTTTTATCCCCATGTATGTATAAAGGACCTTCAATACCTTTCTGAACATAGTTAGGATGTTATGTGATATGTGTTGGATGGATATAGATATACTCTTCTATTAAAGTTACTTTCAATGAATCTTGTATGTCACTTAATGATTTAGAATATTTATTATGATTATGATGATTTATTATTAGTATCGATTATTGACTAACCCAATTCTCAAGATTATAACCCTCATATTACATTCTTTGTGTGTGAGTGTGTGTGTCTATATACATGATGTATCTTCATGATTCAGGACAAAGTCCTATTTACTCACATGGATGAAGTCCACATAATGTATCGATCCCGATCATCTATATGCAATGTCTTATTTTATATGTACATCAATGCACATGTATTTCTGGTATGTGATGCATGCTTGCAGGTACTGGGCATCGAATTCACCTGGCTTCACAGGTATGAGTGTGCCCCAAAATCCTCGATCGTTGTTGTTGTTACAGAGATAGTACCAGTTTCTCACAGGAATAAGCCTACCTTTAGTCCTTTTCCTATGATACTTTGCACCTGGGTTGGGTACTCCTAATTTGGTCCTGTATATGTTTTCCTTGGCATGATGGTAACTTATTTTGTTGTCTGGATAGCTTGTTTGCCTTGTAATTATTGTTCCATAGGACTTACTTGAGGATTGGTTTATTTGAGTGGGTATTCTCTTGATGCTTGGTTTGGATGTTATATCTTTTATATAATTCTATCAGGTCGGATTAATCAACATAATATGAAATTAAAATATCTCGTAATAAAGATTAAAAAGTATATTCATAAATTAATGTCTTATTATTATAATAACAATAATAATAAATAATTAAATAGGTATATAGGTATATATACTCATAAGCATATTGGTGCACACATATGCATATGTTTATATATA
>MU225972.1:0-55223 GCA_018584345.1 Thuja plicata | reverse complement strand
ATATATATACACACTTTGTGCTAAGATAAATATATATTAACCTTTATTAAAGTAAATAAATTAATAATATATATTCCTAAACTATTAACCAACCTATGGTTATGGATGGTTGCATCGGTTGGATTTTTCCCGTGCAACCACTCCTGTAGCATATTTATGAGAGGTCCTTCTATAGATGAGGGGGAGGGAATTTTTTTAGGAATAAAAAAATATAGAGAGGGAATTAGTGGCAAAAACCTTGGGAATTATTTCCTCTTATAGTCTTAGGGAGATAGTTTTAGAACAAAAGTTTTATGTGATTCGAGATTAGAGAATTGGATGGAAGACTCCAGGGAGAGAGAGATATTGTGTTGTGGTGGAGCCTCTTGATCTCATTTTGATTGCATGTTATTTCATGGCTTTTAACTCCCTTTTATCATCTAGGCATTCTATTCCTTCTACCTTCTTTGCAGGAATCCAGGTATGATCCATACCTGAAAGAGACTTTTCTCTGTCAACCTATTTTATGTGTGTATTGCATTGTTCTTCTTCTAGAATATAATATTTTATATTATTAAATCAATGTATTGTAGTTATTTCATGATTTATTCTATTTCTATTAATGGTTTGAAAATTATTTTACATCTGATGGATTAAGTTTTATAAGTTTGGAATCATTTCATGTTGTTATTTCCTTCTTTCTCCATTAGGAATTATTTCTGTTCTACATTAATCCCCTAGGATTATCTGATGTTTTGGGTGTCCAAATATATGTTTATATAAGTTAATAGAGGATATCTCAAATGGGTCTTCCTCATATTTCACTTATAATTTCCAGAAACTTCTCAGTTATGGTCGTTTATGAGACCTTGTCAAAACTGCCTTGTTATGTGCCATCTACGCAGGAACAGAGCCACCTGCACAACTCTGGGCACCAAGTGTGCAGCTCCCATGACCAAGTGTGCAGCTTATCTTACCAAGTGTGTAGCTTAGCATACCAAGTGTGCAGATTAGGTCACCAAGTGTGCAGATTAGGCCACCAAGTGTGCAGGTCTTCCAGATTGATTATTTTAGGGTTAAATTGATGTCTGGGGGTCCTATCATCACCTAGAGGCTATTAGGGTTTGTTTTTGGAACAAAATTATGTATTATTTCATGTAATATTGTTTTAATATCATTCATGGTGAATTTTTATGCCTCCTTATACATTTTTAAGTCTTTTGAATGCCAGATTAGGGTTTAGGATTGTCTGGTGAACTAGGATCATTCAGTGATCCCCTAAACCCAATCCTAGGTTACTATGATGTTATAATTTATGTTTTTATGATTTTAATGATGTTATTATGTTTTTGAGGATTCCTTTTGATGCATTTGATGCAATGTGGTTGTGTTTTAACTATCTGTGTACTCGATTGTGGTTTAGGGTTGTCCAAAGGATTCAGGACAACTAGTGCTTTCCTAAACTAAATTGTTTGATGTTGTGACATTGTTATGTCTTCCTATGGATTATTATGTGGGTATATTATGCCCTTTTGATGTTTTCTAAATCTAGGTAACCTAATAACACTATTTGAGTGGCTCACAGTGGGGGTCGGGGCCCTAAGTAGCTAGTACTAGGACAACCCACTATGGAGTTGTTTAATCCAGTGATAACAATAATAATTTATGGGAATGGAATTACACATTAACTAAGATAAGCCTCTCCCATGCCGGTAGTGCTAGTAAAGACTATGGATGGGAGTGGGAGAAGGTACTATTGTGATATTAAAATTGAATATTCTCATCCCTAAGAGAGATGTTCGGTTCTGCATGTGCCTACTTGGGGACCGGGGCCCAGAGTGGTTGACCAAGAAATGTGTAAGGGAATGGGTAGATATAGGAAAAAGGAAAGGTAAAATATTATATGTTATAAAGATGAAAAGATATTTGTTTAGGGTGTTTATTCACGTATCTTTTATTACTTTTTGGTATAATAAATTATCTTAGACTTATTATGAAATAATGTATTTATGAATGAATGTGCTATCTCTTGATGTATGGTTGTGGAAAAATATCATAAGTTAATGAATCTATGAATAAATAGCCATAGAAATTAATGTTGGATTATGGTTACTATGTTTCACAAATGCATATGAAATAATAAAGTATATAGGGCTTTGCATATCCATCGAATGTTTATCTTTCACCTGAATGCTTAATGAATAGTGTAAATAATGACATAGGTTTAGTAAAGGATAACTCACATGGATGCATGGTAAAATGTCAGAATTGATGGTAAGATTATCCATGTAACTTAATGTTAAGAGTAAAGGAATGAATTGCAAACTTATATTAATCAATCAATGCCTTAATGGGTAAATGAATAGATTAGATTATGTTTCTTTAATAGCAGTGTTAGGGAACCTGAGAGGACTTATATTAGTTGTAATATTTCATTTAAAAAAATATATATATTCTAATCTCTTAGTAGTTAGTTGGCTTGTCCTCTTGGGTACCCTGGCGGGGCGTGACATCTTGGTATCAGAGCCCTAGGTTTCCACACTGGGAACTCTGGGACTCATAGATCACTTATGCATAACATTGAATATTTTATCTTTGTCTCCTTTGTTTTCATCTATATGCCAGCAAAATTTGAATCTGAGGAAATGAAGGCTTTGTTTCTTGTATTTATGATACATTGTCTTATAAAGGTAAACTGATTCCTCTATGATTGAGTTATATTATAACTTATGATTTGCATTCTAAGATTAATGATGTGTTAAAAGGATTCTTTCTATAAATAGGATGTTAAGGAATTCCTTAGACTTGTGTGTGTCATCATCTTGTTTATAAATTACATTGTTATCTCTAGGAAAACCTAAATTAAAAAGGATACTCGATGTTTTAATTACCGTGGTAGGTAATATTATGTCCTGAACCTACCTATAATATATTTTATTGGAAATGTTGTGCACTTTATCTTCTTATAAATGCCCAATTGACTTCCTTCTTAGAAATGAATTGCCTTTGCACCTTTAATGCAAAGAAAGAAATGATTGTGTTAGTACTTGATTTTATTCTTATAGGACTGGAATGGTAGTAATTAAAGTTCATGGCTAATAATTTGTACCTAGGAAAGATGTGAAAAATTTGGTGTCGTGTCTTGGTTTAAAAATTGAAAATGATTTTTTCTCTTATTCTTGGCAAAAGATGAAAGAGAGTGGTGGCATAGATCATTGTGTGAAAGGAGGAACTAGGACACAGGAGTGAATAAGGTTGTAATAGATAGTTTTCTATTTAATAACAATTTGAATGATCTCTCTCTTTCCCCTCTCTTGTGATTTCTTGAAGTATGAACTTGAAAGTTAAGAAAGAAATAAGTTATTTCCATGTGTATTTCTCTCTGTCTCTGTCTTCCCTCTTAAGAAATAAGTTTTGAAGGACTAACATTGTTTAGAAAAGGCAATAATTTATCCGGAAAATTTGTAAATGCTTAATTAAGAAACCCTTGGGTGAAGGACCTACGTCCCCAAGATCTTATCATAGGCTATAATTCACATTTTCATTTTGGAAGAAGAATTTGTATCCCTGTTTTGGTAAGAAGCTATACTATATATGCATGCCATGTTAATTTGCATAGTAAATGAGTTAAACTAACAATCAAGAAAGTCTAGAGAAGAGTATGTACAACACTGGATTATCTATACTAACATTGTAAGTTGTTTTAATAAATATATGTATTTCTAGATGCCTAGTGAATTGTTAGGATCCTAGATGAGTATTATGAAAATGAATTCAAGTTTTATATACATTGTAATCAACACCTTAGTAGTAGTTAACAATACTAAGTGATTAATCAACTATGAAAATAATTGGTTGCGGTAAATAAATGCTATAAGAATATTGTTATGTATGTTACTCAATTTCTACTTGGATACGGGATTATCTCAAAATATTAATGGGTATAAGGGAAATGTTACAAATAGGTAAAGGGTAGAAATTAAATTTATGTACATTAAGTTATGGATCTATAATCATTATTAAATAGGGAACTTGAAAGAACTCTTGTACATTATTGTTTGACATTAATTAAATGCTATATGGAAACTGCCTGACATGAAAATTTGGGGAAATTGATTAGATCTCCTCTAGGGGTGTGAATGTGTTTTGGAAATCAAACCCTACAATTATTATGAAAGAAGACTTAGAAAATATGTATTGTAAATGTGTATGTGTCCTAAGTATTGAAAGTATATTTACATCTTGATGAGAAAAGAATATTGTTTTCTAAAAGAGGTTGTTTTATGTCTTCTAAAAGATTTCTTATAAAATTGTGCTTTATCGCAAATGGTAAGTATATGGATTGTTTTAGTTTCATGATTACAAAATTAAGTAACAATTGTTTGATATATTATCTTCATGAATATAGTAAATATAAATTTTATATGCCTCTCTTTGTTTGTCATATATAGTTGGTAAGGAATGCAAATTTTAGAACCCTATTGGAAATAAAGTCTCATATTTTGTATTTTGTAGGATTAGATTAGATCTCAAAAGGGAAAGTGTATCATAAAATTCCATCTTTCATATTATATACCATAGATAGGAAATTTGATATTGTGAAAGGAAGTGATAATTTCAATTGGAAAAGCATGCATTTTCCTAAAGTAGTAATACTAGTAAACAAACATGAATACCTTAGAGTTTGAAGTTGATGACAATTTTGTTGAAGTAATACTCTAATCTTATCTATTGACAAACTTACTGCATTAAGTGAAAGAATTAGATGGGTTATTCTTTTTTAAAGTCTCTTAACCTTGGAACTGAGTTAATCTACACTATAATTGTAATAAGATAGGATTTACAACACTCCTCATAGGAGAATTATGCCTGTAGTCATTAAATTAGGTTCTAGAGTAGTAATATGCAATTCTATTGGATAACTATTTAAAACTTACATGTGATATATAGTTCATTTTATCTCTTCTAACTTCCAGGAGTAAGTCAAATCTAAGGGGTGGATGATGTAATACCCCTCTAACCCTAATACAAGTTTTGTGCTTTTGAATGAAGTAAGATCTTTCAATGTTTTCTTACAGCTTAATACTTGTTTAATCTATTCCTAGAGTTTGTTATAATGGTTTCATGAGCTTTTACCTAAGGATTCTAATATTAGACATATTGTCTGAAGGTATCATTTTTGTATGTGTTTGTCCCCATGTATGTATAAAGGACCTTAAATACCTTTCTGAACACAGTTAGGATGTTATGTGATATGTGCTAGATGGATATAGATATACTCTTCTATTAAAGTTACTTTTAATGAATCTTGTATGTCACTTAATGATTTAGAATATTTATTATGATTATGATGAGTTATTATTAGTATCGATTATTGACTAACCCAATGCTCAAGATTATAACCCTCATATTACATTCTTTATGTGTGAGTGTGTGTGTCTATATACATTATGTGTCTTCATGATTCGGGGCAAAGTCGTAATTACTCACATGGATGAAGTCCACATGATGTATCAATCTTGATAATCTGTCTGCAATGTCTTCTTTTATATGTACATCAATGCACATGTATTTCTGGTCTGTGATGAAGGCTTGCAAGTACTGGGCATCGACTTCATCTGGCTTCACAGGTCTGAGCGTGCCCCAAAATCCTCGATCATTGTTGTTGTTACGGAGATAGTACCAAGCCCTCACAAGAATAAGCCTACATTTGGTCCTTTTCTTATGATCATTTGCACCTGGGTTGGGTACTCCTGATTTGGTCCTGTATATGTTTTCCTTAGCATGATGGTAACTTATTTTTTTGTCTGGATAGCTTGTTTTCCTTGTAATTATTGTTCCATTGGACTTGCTTGAGGATTGGTTTATTTGAGTGGGTATTCTCTTTATGCTTGGTTTGGATGTTATATCTTTTATAGAATTATATCAGTTCAGAGTAATCAACATAATATGAAATTAAAATATCTTGTAATAAAGATTATAAAGTATATTCATAAATTAATGTCTTCTTATTATAATTACAATAATAATAAATAATTAAATAGGTATATAGGTATATATACTCATAAGCATATGGGTGTACACATATGCATATGTTTATATATATATATATATATATATATATATATATATATATATATAATAATTAAACGATTATATGTATTTATGATTTTTGTAGCAATATTGTTATAAGACTATATGATAAATACTAAACGTAATTACCTTAAGATAAATTCCTTGATGGCTAAGATAAACTAAAATGGTAAATATACATATATATATATATACATATATATATATATATACACATATATATATATACATATATATATAGATATATATATATATACTTTGTGCTAAGATAAATCTACATTAACATTTATTAAAGTAAATAAATTAATAATATCTATTCCTAAACTATTAACCAACCTCTGGTTATGGATGGTTGCATCAGTTGGATTTTTCCCATGCAACCACTCCTGTAGCATATTTATGAGAGGTCCTTCTGTAGATGAGGGGGAGGGAAGTTTTTTAGGAATAAAAATATATATAGAGGGAATTAGTGGAAAAATAATTCGAAATGATTTCCTCTGATAGTCTTAGGGAGATAGTTTTAGAACAAAAGTTTTATGTGATTTGAGATCAGAGAATTGGATGGAAGACTCCAGGGAGAGAGAGATATCGTGCTATGGTGGAGCCTCTTGATATAATTTTAATTAGATGGTATTGCATATTTTTTAACTCCCTTGTATCATCTAGGCATTCTATTCCTCTACCTTCTTTGCAGGACTCCAGGTATGATCCATACCTGAAAGAGACTTTTTCTCTGTCAACCTATTTTGTGTGTGTGTGTGTATTGCATTGTTCTTCTTCTGGAATATAATCTTTGTGATTATTAAATAAATGTATTATAGTTATTTTATGATTTATTCTATTTCTATTAATTTTTTGAAAACTATTTTATATCTGATGGATTAAGTTTTATAAGTTTGGAATCATTTCATGTTGTTATTTCCTTCTTTCTCCATTAGGAATTATTTTTGTTATACATTAATCCCCTAGGATTATCTGATGTTTTTGGTGTCCCAATATATGTTTACAAAATTTAATCAAGGATATCTCAAATGGGTCTTCCTCATATTTCATTTATAATTCCCAGAAACTTCCCAGTTATGGTCGTTTATGATACCTTGTCAAAACTGCCTTGTTCTGTGCCATCTGCGCAGGAACAGAGCCACCTACGCAACTCTAGGAACCAAGCGCACAGCTCCCATGACCAATTGTGCAGCTTATCTTACCAAGTGCACATATTAGCATACCAAGCGTGTATATTAGGTCACCAAGTGCGCAGATTAGGCCACCAAGTGTGTAGGTCTTCCAGATTGATGGTTTTAGGGTTAAATTGATGTCTGGGAGTCCTATCATCACCCAGAGGCTATTAGGGTTTGTTTTTGGAACAAAATTATGTATTATTTAATTTAATATTATTTTAATATCATTCATGGTGCATTTTGATGCCTCCTTATATATTTTGAATCCTTTTGAATGCCAGATTAGGGTTTACGACTGTCTAGTGAACTAGGGTCATTCAGTGATCCCCTAAACCCAATCCTAGGTTACTATGATGTTATAATTTATTTTTTTATGAGTTTCATGATGTTATTATGTTTTTGAGAATTCCTTTTGATGCATTTGATGCAATGTGGTTGTGTTTTAACTATCTGTGTACTCGATTGTGGTTTAGGGTTGTCCAAAGGATTCAGGACAACTAGTGCTTTCCTAAACTAAACTGTTTGATTTTGTGACATTTTTATGTCTTCCTATGGATTATTATGTGGGTCTATTATGCCCTTTTCATGTTTTCTAAAGGTAGGGAACTTAATAAAACTATGTTAATGGCTCACAGTGGGGGTCGGGGCCCTAAGTAGCTAGTACCAGGACAACCCACTATGGAGTTGTTTAATCGAGTGATAACAATAATAATTTATGGGAAGGGAATTATATATTAACTAAGATAAGCCTTGACCATGATATTAGTTCTAATAAATACTATGAATGGGAGTAGGAGAAGTTACTATTGTGATAGTACGATCAGATAGTCTCATCCCTAAGAGAGATGTTTGGTTCTGCATGTGCCTACTTGGGTGTCGGGACCCAGAGTGGTTGACCAAGGAAACCCAAGGGGTGAGGGCTATGCGATGACACTCACCTAGTGTTTCTTAGAGGTCCTACTAAATTTTCTTTATGTCTTTTTGGTCTTCTTTTGTTTTCTATTATGTTATGTTTTGGGAAGGGCTACCATCACCTTAGGAGTATCCTAGTTGTTACCTTCTTGCGTGGACCTTGGTCTCTATCTCCTAGCACGGGGGAGTGGACTCTTTTTTGATCCACATTATTGGGTGGTTAATATTTATTATATCAAGGTATTTTTCATGGTCATATGAATTCTCTTGGATCATGTTCCTTTTGGATTATCAGTTTTGAAGACTTCTTATTGTATATGTTAAAATGTGCTTATGCATGTGCATTCTTGTAAAAGAAATCTCATGTAAATCATTGGATCTGATGATATGATGTATATCAATGTAATTCAAATAAATGTGTAAGGGAATGGGTAGATCTAGGAAAAAGGAAAGGGAAAATATTATATGTTATAAAGATCAAAAGATATTTGTTTAGGTTGTTTATTCACGTATCTTTTATTACTTTTTGGTATAATAAATGATCTTAGACTTAGTATGAAATAATGTATTTATGAATGAATGTGCTATCTCTTGATGTATGGTTGTGGAAAAATATCATAAGTTAATGAATCTATGAATAAATAGCTATAGAAATTAATATTGGATTATGGTTACTATGTTTCACAAATTCGTATGAAATAATAAAGTATATAGGGCTTTGCATATCCATTGAATGTTTATCTTTCACCTGAATACTTAATGAATATTATAAATAATGACATAAGTTTAGTAAAGGATGACTCACATGGATGCATGGTAAAATGTTAGGATTGATGGTAAGATTATACATGTAACTTAATGTTAAGAGTAAATGAATGAATTGCAAACTTATATTAATCAATCAATGCCTTAATGGGTAAATGAATAGATTAGATTATGTTTCTTTAATATCAGCGTTAGGGAACCTGAGAGGACTTAGATTAGTTGTAATATTTCATTAATATATATATATATATATATATTCACATCTCTTAGTATTTAGTTGGCTTGTCCTCCCAGGTTCCCTGGCGGGGCGTGAAATGTGATCATACCCCTAATTATGTCAATCTAACTATTTGATTATTGGCATAATTCATCAAAATCAATTTAATCTCCTAAAAATCAAAGTGATTTCATCACTAAGTCACATTAATTACCTTGGCCTATTTAAATCAAATCAACCCAATTAAATCCTTTGGTAAAGTAATTAATTAAAAGGAATTAAATAAATTCTCTAAATACAACTCATCACTTACACAAGGAAAGTCAATCCATGAACCAATGAGAGTGTTAGAAACACCGAGAGGGGGGGTGAATCAGTGTTTGTCTATTAATTACTTTTCAGCAACTTAAACATAAATCAAACATACATAGAATGAATCTTAACATAAGAACTCATAACACATGATATGATTACGGGGAAACCTTGATTAGAGGAAAACCCCAGTGGGAATTAGTACCCACAAATATTGTACTAGTATATTGAACCTATTAAATTTCCTTTGCCCTGTTAGAAGCAGTCTTTACAATATGAGTACAATGACCTGGTTAAAGGTTTGACCCTGTTAGGAGTCTTTTAAAAAACCCTATTAAAGGTATATGGCTCACTGCCCAATAGGATGAAGGCTACAACCTTCTGAATGTTGATATACACTATATCAAAAGTGAACTACTGTGATGACACCATTGTCTAATCAGTTTCATGTATGCACAAATTCTCTTACTCTCTTAAAGAGATATATCATATACTAACTTCATCATACTGCTCTTCTATATCTTCCTCTTACATAATAATCGACACTTGTAACATAACTTTACATTACAAACTTATATGTTCATATCAGAATAGGCGTGACCCAAAACAAGACTCTAGTCGGCCCTAAAACAAAATACACAATGCTTCCGAACAAGTTGGCTCAAGCGTGTTTATAAAAATTCTAATTACATTATTAAAAACATATAATCAAAGGTGCTTAGCCATTACATAACATAATAATTCACGTTGATCAAAACACTAGTCGGCTTCCATGCTCTGTCTTCTAGACTGCTGGTCTACTTATCTGTCTGTAACTTCTCCGTACTATTGTTCTGTACTATGTGTTTCTAGATGTATTATGTACACATGTCATAGGACATATATCTAAATGTGCATAAGTTGACTCGATCTCTCACATGTGCGCTGATGTGCTGATCGCTGAATATCTCTGTCTTCCCTGATTCCATACTTAGTCATTCTTCCTTCTGAGTTATCTTTGACAGAAACTTAGTATGATTTTGTTGCCATGATGACAACACAAAATGATTCATGCATCCTCAGGAATTCAACTTGCCAACAATCTCCCCCTTTGTCATTTATGGCAACAAAGGAATGTGGCCAAGTTTCTCAAAATGACTTAACACAAAAAAGTAACTATATATCATAACATCTTTTACATATATATGTATATATATATATATATATATTGTTTCTCATATATACACATTCTATATTACTCCCCCTTTTACATTAATGACAAAGGTGTACAAAAACTTGTAAGTCTTCTACATACTTACTCCATGAAAACTTCAGGGTACACAATCTGAAGAGATTGGATCTCTTTCTACCAAAATACTTTCATTGCATCAACTATTTGTAGATGCGTGCATAGGGCATATGTCAGTTTCTCCATTTTCATCAAATCCATGCAAGGACCTTGATCATATGTCACAATGGTGGTATCAATCTATTTGATGTTCTCATTTAGGATTGCTAGAGATGGTGCAAGTGCATTCCTCAACTGAATTTGTCAGACTCTTATCTTGTTGATTTCCAACTTAGCTTTCTCAATCTTGTCCAACTAACCTTGATAGACATTATTGCATATGTTCATGTTTTGCGTGGAAGTCTCAACTAATTTTTTGATGTTGTCCACCATGATTTCTGCCTCTTCTATCTTTTTAATGTGCTTAGAGGTGAACTTCACTATGTCCATGCAGTTTTCTATGACTTTCTTTCCCTTAGCTTCCAATTATTTCAATATGGATTGCCCAAACTTTAAATAGTTCAAGTCTAAGGTAAAGTTCTTTACCAACTCATTCAGTCTCTCCTATTTGTATTCATCTTCTACAATCTTAGTAGCTGAATCTACTAGGCTTGTAAAATGTGATTTGAAGTTTGTTAGAATGTTGTCCACATCTTCAACTGATTGAACTTTGGCTACTTTCTTGTCTGCAGGCACTAATTCATTCAACATGTTCACTGATTCCAAAAAGCAAGGGTTCCTCGTCACTTTTTTCTCTTTTTCTTTTTCCATAGCACGAACGTTGATCTTGATTAGGTCTTCTTCTCCCCATGCATCCAGACTTGTTGAATAAGGAGTTAACCTTGACAACAATGAAGTAGATGGTTGAGTGGATGGTGAGAATATAGTATTCTGACTGGTATCCATGCAATAAATCTTTACTGGTATCTCTTTTATTGGTGTCTCATCACCTTTTTCTTCATTCAAGTCAATTGGATCATTGGAGGGAACTTCATCTTGTTGTGCAGATGCATCATCAGTGCTTACAAATGCTTTATCAACTTTGTCCATGTCTTTTTCAGATGTTGTCATGGATATCTTGATATTATCAACTATTATAGTATCTTCTGAGTCTTTATCTGTATCATAATTTATTGTCACTGTGGGTGCTGAAACCTGTGGACTTGTTATAGGTTCTTTCTGAATTACTGGTTCTATAACCTATTTGGGAGTAGCTAAAGTTACTTTTGTAGTAGGTGTCATTGATGGATACATGTGTCTATCCATAAACACTTGTAAAAATGCCTTTTCAGTCTCTTTACCTATCTGCTCATACTCTTTGTTCATAATCTATAAAGTCCTTGTCTTGGTTCTGAGATGAGGCTTCACCAGATCTAATAGAATTTCCTTCTCATCATGTGTGCATACAGGGAGAAGAGTATCCAATTTTTCTTCTCTTATCCTCATGTCTTCCTCTATTGCATGTCTTTTCATGATCTCCAGTATGTTCCATAACTTATCCGGTATCACTGTTTTGAGTTTAAGAACAGACTTCTTAAACTTGATCATATGAGATATGATCATAGAATGTATCTCAGTCTTATCCATCTCTTGATACTAGTCATAGACTTTAGAAAGTGTATCTAATCTCCCTTCATTTACAATCCTATTCTTCAAAACATTTAGACTAGGTCTAAATCCTACTTCAGGAGGAGCTTTAGTATTCCTTGCTTTACTCTGAGTGTTCCTTGAAGATGGGTGATTTGTGGGCACCTATTTTCTTCCTCTAGTATTCTTGCTTGGTATAGAAGGTGGAGATGAGTCTAGATCAATAGTGGTAGAGGGTGCAGAGGTACTCTCTACATTCTTCTTCTTCTAGATTTGTTCAGCCTTCTCAAGTTCTTTGGCTTTCTTGGCTTCTCTAGCTTTGTCAAGATCTTCTTGAGTGACTCCATGAACTTTTAGAATGTTGGATGTGATCTTCGATGCCTTTCTTTTATTATCAGTATTGTGTAAGATAGTATCCACTTCATTAGTCTTCTCTCTATAAGTGCCCCACCTTGGCTCATTAGGATCTTTGGGCACAGATAATAGAACTTGTGCATATCCTTCTAACACATGTTCTTCCACTTCATAACCAAGAGGATGAATCCATTTAGTTCTAGGTTCAACTACCTCCATGCAAGTGCAATCTATTTCTACCATGAAACATATGGTATCCTTATATTTTTCAACTATCTTCTCAGATAATCTGAACCTATTCTGCATCTTGATTCTAAATGTCTTGATATCCATATCCATGGCATCCCTTACACTGCTCTCTAAAGTGGCCTTAAGAGAAATCTGAGACATTGTGGGTTTGCTCCTATCTAGGTAAAGGTTTGCAACCTTTCCAACAATATGGAAATACAAGTAGATGATCAAAGATCTAAACCTGAATGTCTTGCTCCTGTCATGCTTGATGATTTGAATATTGTCAATCAGTTGAGTGCGCAAGATCTCACATAGGTTGTATTGAGTGTTATCCTTCACCATTCTAATAGCTGCTAGGACTATTGCTGCAGAGAAATTGTTCAACCTACTTGCTTGCTGAAACTTATACCCAAGTATCATTGTTAGAACTTTTATGTCATCTTCCTTGATAGGGTCGACTATCATCCTGCGCTTGTCACTTCTAGATAGGCAAACTTGTTCAACTTGCTTCTTGACATCCTTGCCAGTAGGAAGAACTGGTCTAGTTTTGGGAAGTCTAGTTAATTCATGGATTAGGTCTATAGTGATACATATAGTAACCTCACCAATCTCGTAAAGATCATCATGTATTCTGCTTAGCAAAATCTTCACACATTCTGGCTCATCAAACTCATGCACATTAGAGTATTCAAAGATAGGGTTATCAATCAATTGCATGAACTCATCCTTGAATGTATAGTCAGGTTTCATTATAGATCCCATATGAGTGGCTATGCTGATATCTCCTAATGTTTCCTTCTTACATTAAATATATGCGTGGATATCTTCTACATGAACAACTCCTAGCGGGGGTTTTGGAGAAAGCTCCTTCCACATCATCCAGTATGGATTTAAATGGATGCTTCTTGAATACAAATCTCTTCCTCTCTGCAATATCAAATACTACTGTAGTCACCATACTTACTTGGAACTTGATTAAGTAGGGTTTCATGAAATTTTTAAATAGCACGACTGCTAGGGTTCCATTCCAAATGTCTTAACTATATTTCTTTAACTGCCAAATCTGTTATGCTTCCATGCTTTGATGCTCAGTGATCCAGTGCTCTCCAAATTCTATGATCTCGAATGCAAGTGTGAAGAAGATTGAACATTTACATTCTTTTATAAAAGCTACTGCATTTAATGTTTGCAACTGTATGCAAATTACATAGAGAATTTGCAACTTTGATCCCGATGCATTTGAGACAATGCGTGTATGCATACTGCAATATTATGTGCTTATAACCATGAATCCATAGGCACATACTCAGAGGTGAGTATACCAGCCGCGCAGCGGTCCTGAGCTAGAATAGCTCCCCCTACGACCAAGAAGGTCTATTCAAGCAGAAGTAGAGGATGCGTCCATTGTGGATGCATCAACTACTTTTTCAACATCATTTTCCTTCTTTACTTCAACCCAAATTTTTCTTGAATCTTCTTTTTCTTGAACAAACTTTACTTCTCCTTCTTCTTCAAATAGTGATTTCTTAGGATCCTCTTTCTTTTGAGTTCTGGATCTACAAAACCTTGAGATGTGTCCACCCTTTCCACATGTTTGACATATGATAGGAGGTCTAATGCTCTTATTCATCATGCTACACTGCTTTGCTGTGTGTCCATTGTAGTTACATATCTAACATGTAGTGTTCTGCAAATTTCTTTGAGGTTGATTTGTCTGGTTGTTTTGATTCATTCTTCTTTGATTTCGTTGTGACTGATTTCTTTGATTTGTTCTGCAATGTATAGCCCTGTGACCAAATTTATTACAGGAGAAACAATAACCATTGAAAGGTCTTACCTCTTCGCAATCTCTTGCCAAATGACCATGTTTGTTACATGCATAACAATTTTTGTTAACTTTCTTGATTTCCCCTTTAGGTGGATTTGTTTTGATCTCTGTAACACTTTCAATTTTCTTTTCTTCTGAAGATGCTTCATGTGCTTCATTTCTTTCTTGCAATGAGTTGATTTCAATTTGTGCTACATTGTATCCAAGACCAGTAGTGTCGCCTTTTTGCTTTTGTGCATTAAGTTGAGATTGAAGTGAATCAGAACTTGTGTGGAGTTTATCAATCTTATTGTTTGCTTTTGTTAATTCAAATTCCAACTTCTTCTTTATGTTTTCCAATTCCAGGACTTTCATGTTTGCTTTCAAGAGTTCATCATCTAGTTTTTTTCTTTCTTTGATCTTTTCTTCAATAGAAATTTGGCTGTCTGTGAGCTGTTCATCAAGATTTTCAATTTTATCTTTTAGAGACATATTCTCTTCATTGAGCTTTTTGATCATTTTCCCTAAATCACTTGTAGAACAATCTTTCAAATCTTTTCTTAATTTCTTGATAAGCATTTGTGAGCCATCAACTTTAAGTCTAAGTTCTTCATTTTCTTTTTCAGATCTATCAAGATCTTCAAGAGCTACTTCAAGATTCTTTTTCAAATGTTTTTCTTCTGCTAAGTCCATGATCTCCTCAACTGGTTAAACTTTATTTCAGAGGACCAGTGCTTTGATACCAATTTTTAGAAACACTAAGAGGGGGGGGTGAATCAGTGTTTGTCTATTAATTACTTTTCAGCAACTTAAACATAAATCAAACATACATAGAATTAAGCTTAACATAAGAACTCATAACACATGATATGATTACGGGGAAACCTTGATTAGAGGAAAACCCTGGTGGGAATTAGTACCCACAAATATTGTACTAGTATAATGAACCTGTTAAAGTTCCTTTGTCCTGTTAGAAGTAGTCTTTACAATATGAGTACAATGACCTGGTTAAAGGTCTGACCCTGTTAGAAGTCTTTTAAAAAACCCTATTAAAGGTATATGGCACACTACCTAGACTCATTGTCCAATAGGATGAAGGCTACAACCTTCTGAAAGTTGATATACACTATATCAAAAGTGAACTGCTATGATGACACTGTTGTCTGATCAGTTTTGTGTATGCGTGAATTCTCTTACTCTCTTAAAGAGATATATCATATACTAACTTCATCATACTACTCTTCTATATCTTCCTCTTACATAATAATTGACACTTGTAACATAACTTAACATTACAAACTTATATGTTCATATCCGAATAGGCACGACCCAAAACAAGAATCTAGTTGGCCCTAAAAAAAAATACACAATGCTTCCGAACAAGTTGGCTCAAGTGTGTTTACAACAATTCTAATTACATTATTACAAACATATAATCAAAGGTGCTTAGCCATTACATAACAAAATAATTCATGTTGATCAAAACACTAGTCGGCTTCCATGCTCTGTCTTCTAGACTATTGGTCTACTGATCTGTCTGTAACTTCTCCGTACTATTGTTCCATACTATGTGTGTCTAGATGTAGTATGTACACATGTCATAGAACATATATCTGAATGTGCATAAGCTAACTTGATCTCTCACACGTGCACTAATGTGCTAATCGTTGAATATCTATGTTTTCCCTGATTCCATACTTAGTCATTTTTCCTTCTGAGTTATCTTTGATAGAAACTTAGTATGACTTTGTTGTCAGGATGAAAACACAAAATGAGTCATGCATCCTCAGGAAGTCAACTTGCCAATAGAGAGTTCACTCACATGGATCACTCACATGTATCACAAAAGATTAAATCCTCACCTCTTCTCACAATTTGATCTCAACCACTAATTTCTCAAATTCTTCCATAAAAGGATTGAATTTTGAGCTTAATAGGCCCACAATTTTAGAATTCTAATTGCATCCTTATGCTGTCATTTTTTCTTCATAATTACAAATAGATAATTAATATAAATTTCATTTGTGCTTTAATGAATCTTTACATCATTTCTAAGCATGAATTGCATGATAGTTAGCTTCATTTCTTAATAAAGCTTCCATTCTAGGACCAAATGTGTCACTGATTTAATGCATAATCTAAGGGCAATTATATCTTAAATCATACTCTTCTTAGATAGGAAGCAATATGTTGATTTCAATGGTTTCCTTATTCTTTTCAAATGATTTCCATATTTCTAACTATTGATGAAATGACATATTTAATTGTTGTGTTGTATCTTATAGGTACATAATTCACACACGCACACAACCGAGTCTTAGATGCAACCCAGTTCAATTTGTTTTTGCATTTGACAAGTGGATATAGCCTTGAAAGCTTGAAACACAATTGTAGCTGATAATTTTGAGTCTATTAATTCTATGTACAAGCCACCTCCTACAAAGGAAGCTAAACCAGACATGGTGGGATCAGTTTTGTCCATTTCAAAATTGAAGACGTTCAAACTTTCACCCATTGTAAGGTTGAGGAGATATGTAAAGCAGAGATTGATGCATCTTATCAAAATTCATGTGCAGATGACAAAATAAAGAGCGATCATGTTCATCTAGAGTCAAAGGGTTCGACACATGCCCTACATATTCTAAAGGTATTTAAGAATGAATGGATAAGGATGGTACTTAGCCGAGTACATGAAAATATTATGTAGCTAGATAAACCTATGAAGATCACAAAGGATGTGTTACATATTGTAACTGGTTACCCAATTGGAGACAAGTTGAAGGCTATCAGATAGATTGAGAAGATCAAGTTGAGAAAGCTAATAAAATCCAAATGGGATGGGAGAGGTCTGAGTATTTCTACCATTGAAGACTTTGAGTTGAATTTTTCATGCAACATATTGTCCTATTGATTACTCCAATCATCTTGAGTGGACAGCATACCTTGTGGAGATGTAGATATGGCTTGTAAGATTGTAAAGAAAGACATGCAGATTGATATATGTGAGATACTATTGAAGCACCTTGAAGACAACATGAACACTATAAGGAAAGCCAAGAAAAACACATTGAAGTTTGGTTCACTACTAGTATGCATATACTTTTACTTTGAGAACTTCTTTCTATCTATTAGAAATGTGAAATGGAGTGTTGATAGACCAATTGTTTATCAAATTAGTGAATACATAAAGAGTATAAGAGAGAATCTTGACATTGTTATGAATGATTACTTCTCTAAATTCCAAAAAAGAATGCATTATAAATTTAGAGTTCCACCCAAATTAGTGGAGAAATATCATGATTCTATATGTTTTGAGGTAGACACTGATTCATGTTTTATTAATGAAGTGAAGCCTAGGAGAATATGTCTAGATCCTATGGGATATGAGATGGATATAGACTTTACATCTAAATAAATCAAGTATATGTTAGCTAAACCTATTGATAAAGGAGCCAAGAGGTATGGAACATATGAAGGAGTTAAGGCTAAGATCAAGAAAGGTATCTTAGTACCTAAGATTCAAAGAAAATCTAGCAAGATGAGTGCTAATCTTACTAAGGAGTTGGGAACTATTAATGAAGAAGATGAGGTAGAAACCTCTAGAGTGGAAGGTGGGAGACCATAAGTATTGAAACCCTAACTAAGCACAAAATCTACTAGATCATCACTAAGGTATACAACATCACCAAAAGAAAAGAAGAATTATGTTGAACCAAAAGAGGGGATATATGTAAGAGGTAAGAAGGCAAACACTAGAACAAGGAGAAAATTCAAGCTACCACTAGATAGTGACTCTGAAACTGGAGAATTAAGAAAACCCAAAGTTGTGAAGAAAAAGCCTCCACCACAAGGAAGTCTTGATGAAATATTAGACACAATGAAGAAGCATGGATCATTTAGAGGAATGATGAAAGCAAAGTATAATACTCAAAGCAAAGAGAACAAGGTAAAAATTGAAGATGCAATTGTTTACTCTTGACACAAATTCAAAAGTATGCCACTTGAATTTATCATGTTCTTACCTATAGAGTTATACAACAACATAGATGCAAGATGGAAATATTCTATGAATTCATAAAAAAAAATGAGAGAAAGATCTCTTGCACTAACTATACCAAATCTATATGTTGAAGAAATTGAGGAGACCTTGAAAAAAAATTTATAAACTATTCCTTGTTAAGGATAGATCATTAAGGATTCTAATAGGAGACTTGGAGATATTATAGTTGGAAACCAATACAAAATGGAGAGAGATATTCAATATTGAAGAGACTAAATCCCAATCTAAACAAGAAAAAGAGAACATAACCAATAAAGTTGCTAAATATGATCATGTAAGAATAATCCTTTTGATCTGACAATTGATACTGATGAAATTATTATTGAAGATATTATAGATAAAGATCCAAGAGATTATACGTCACAAGATGAGAATGTTAAGGAGACTAAGAACATCAATACAGAACAAATGAACATCAAAGATAGAGCTACTACTCTATAGCCTGTATTAGAATAACTAATAGATTATCACACAAATCAAGGTGATAATGATCTAGTTTCTATTGATATAGATAATGTAGCAATCAACCAAAAAAAGGAAAAAGGGAAGGAAAAGGAAACATAGAAAGAAAAGGTAAAGGAAGTTGAGGCAGACAAGAACACCGAAAAGGTTATGGTTACTGAGAAAGAAATAACACTAAACACTAAATAGGTTCCCCCAACCGAGTCTAGTGCATGGCAACAAGAACCAGACAAAGATAAACCAAAGGAACAAAATGAGTTGAAGGAAGCTGAGAAGCATAAAAATGAACATAAATAGGACACACTGGGAGAAAGGAATGTAGAAGGGAAACAAGAAGTGAAGAAGAGAGAAAATAAGAAGAAGTCAAAGAAGAGGAAACATGTAGATTTGAGTCAATCAATCATCATAACATATGTTGACCTATCTACTATGGATTATGATGAAATGGCTGAGTATGTTGAGTTAGTGAGACTTAAGGAAATACAAAATAAGGCACTACAAAAGAGAAAGAAGAATTACATATTGGAAAGCGTCAAGAAAGTCTTACAAGACATTGCACCAGATGTCAAAGTTGATGAAACAATAAACATCATTTGTCATGTAGAAGGACTAGTGAAGCAAGTTAAAAATCCCAATCAAGACACTACTGACTACGTGATGAAGATTCATTCAAGGAAGATACAACTAAAAATGTTTGAGTTCATTATAGACACCATTGTAGAAGATAAGGTGACACTTCTTGAGGCTGCTACCAAGATTGAGACCAAATTGTCTCATATGCTTTCAATATTTCATAAGTTTTTTCTATTTAAATATTTACTAAGGACATAAAGTAGAAAGATGAGTCTATTGAGACTGAGCTGACTGGGAAGCTAAAACATGTAACTACTGAACCTAGTTCCTTACAAGTATACTACTCAAGGTTGAAACACCTGATGGGGATGCAACAAGAACTACGACAAGAAGAGAATAAGAGAAGGATGGAACTTCTAGATATGCAAGAAATTTTGATTCCCCACATGGAATCCATGCAAACACGTGTGAAGATGGCCATAGATTTGGTCAACACCCATGATGGTAGTTCACTTAACACCATCATTGGATTAGCAGTTGACATTGCTACTCAGATTATTATACTTTAAACACTCAAAGATGCATGGGAGTCATCTTTAGTAGATATATAGAGGAAGTACACACATGTTTTTACTAAGGTATAAGTTTACCCCACCGAGCCCTAAGCAATTTTGATTTTGGCATATTTGTCAAAAAAGAGGGATAATATAGTTAAGTATAGTTAAGGGGATAGTATACTAAAAGATGGATAATACACATATAATATATTATGTATTCATATAGTATAGAAGGGAGATATAAGCATGTGTATAGGGGGAGTTACACATTATTATGATGTACAAAAGTTGTACAAATTTTGATAACTTTGAAGTTTTTGTCAAAATGTTAGCTAATGCCAAATGGGGAGATTGATACTCCTATGAGTTAGTATGTTGTCATTAGTTTTGTCAAAGTCATAATAGTCAAGAAAGACAGTCGATAAAGAGAAATAATACACTAAGGGAGACAATTGGTAAAGAGAAAGAATACACTAAGGGAGACAGTCTGTAAAGAAGATTATCAATGACACCGAACACTGAATAGTATCATGTCACCGAGACACCAAGCAGAGTTAGACACACAATGGAGTTAGTCACTGAGTAGATAGTTATGTCACCAAGAAAGATCAAATCTCATTACCAAACATACCAGAGATGACATAACAATTCAAATTTGAAAACACTGAACCTAGACGTCGAGCGGGAAAAATTTCATGGTGTTCAAGATAAAAGTTAGGTTGAACATTGGGATTACACCAATATGATTGCACATGACCATGAGGCAATTCAACCAATGATATTCAATAACATTAAATGTATTGGGAATGAAACCAACATGGCATCACCTCACCTCCATCATAGAAGGAGAAGGATCAAATTAGGTTAACCACCTTATGATCTTATAAAGTGAACAAAACATGAAGATGGATAGAGAGATGAATAATACACAGAGAATAGCTAAAATATTATAGAGAGAGAGAGAAGTAGTTACAATGACAAAGTTGAAGATAGAATGAAGAAGATATAAGGTACAAAATAGTTGAGTTAGCGAGTGCAGAAAGACGTAATGCACCTGTAGAGCATAAAGAGTCTAAACAACATTATGGTTTATTCATACTTTCATACATTTTTGTAATATTTTTTGTAATAGTTAGGAGTTTAGAAATCCCATCCAATGGGTAGGCCCTAACAAGTCTTATTTTTTAAATCCTTTAACTGGGCACATCTCTTAGATGAGATATTGTAAAATCTTTCAATCAGGTAGACTGAATAAGTCATTTTATACTCTTGACCGAGCATAATACTCCTAACAGGTAAGCTATCAAAAGTAGCTAAATTTTTATCTCTAACCAAGAAACCTTTATTTTTTAGAAGTGAAGGATTGTGGGTGTCATCCCCACCATAGTTCTTTCCTCTAACAAAGGATTTCTATGTTACCAAAAATCATGGTGTTATGTGTCATGGTTTGTGTATTTACTTTATATGATTTTCAATGTTTCATGTAATGTACTCAAGTCGGTAGATTGTCAACATTATATGGTAAAAGTTTTATAAGTACTGATTCACCTCTCCCCTCTCAGCACTTACCTTTCCATAAGATTAGTCCAACATATGTAACATGTCCACCCCCCTCTAATTATATTTGTGCAATTATCGAGTCAAAAGATGGGGTACTACTATAATGGTCGGATGGGGTAGTGAGCCTATAATGGTTCTACAAGCAAATTCTATTTGTCCTATAAAATGGTAGGGGGGCAGTAAGTTAATAATATAATAGTAGGGCCACTTTATTAATGTTCACTATCCCACCTAGCTCTATCTCAACCCTTAGTGGATGGATCCACCAGTATGCACCTATATCTAGTTAGAACACAACTATAATTTCTCTCTCTATGCCCATTATAGAGTACAGGAAACTAATAGATAGTTGGGAGTGGAGAGATTAATTTTTGTTTTGGGTGCCCCTCCTCAAATTAAATTATGAATAAGGAATTATAGTTCCTATGGGGTTGGTTAGTACCATAGTTCCATATGGGCCCCTAGAACTATATGGGAAACTGGTAACAGTAAATATCCTAGAAGACCCCGTATAAACAATCAATCAGGGGTGAAGACCAAACAATAAATTAGGGGTGAAGGCTAGACATTAGGATCCTCCTTGGACATGAAATTTTCTTGGATGAAAGAGGGAGGTATAATCCTCAACTAATTTGGAATTATATACATAGAACTATATTTATTTAGGCCAGCATCAAGGTAGTTAGGTCAACTGATATCTCCTCCAACTGGTCACCGGCCTTCTAGGAAGGACAGAAAAAAAGTTAGGTAGGATAGCCAAGCCTATAGAATGGTAAGGGAAATCTCTTTCTCACTTCCATATTCTATCATATGCCTACTACTATCCTAAGTGTGTTTGGAATCCATTACCCCGCACCAACAGTTGCCTAGAAAGATAAAGTAGGATTTCCCATTGGTCACTCAGTAATAATTACCCACCCTTCATCGACACTATTCAATTTTCCAACAGTAAATAAAGATAGTGATGCCTCCCTACCTCCTTGGGGAGCCCACTAAAAATCCCCCTTAGCCCTTAGAATATTAGGGTAGGGGGTTCTTAAATTGAATTAAAAATGTAATCTCATAGAGGAGCGCCATCACCCCGACATAATCCTATTCATGGGATAAATATTACTCCCACCCACCAAATATCAAGCTATAATCCCTCCACCTAGGGGAATTTTACATATATAATTGAGAAAATAGTCTAGCCCTATAGGGTGGGAGAGAGAGAAAATAGGAAGAGAGGGAGGACATCAATTAATTATAGATGTAACATGTACGGTGGGAGACACTAGCTAATCTACCGCATCAACACATTCTATACATAACATGTAGGGTGGTGAGGCCTACTATTTTGTGGGTAGGCCTCCCACCCAAAGGTATTGGTATTATTGACTGATTGGTATTGGGTTGGGCCTATCTACCCTATCTAGTGATGATGTTTTAGATTAAAATGAGCGATTATTTGTACCATGTCCCCTAAACTAAGGCAAGCAATGATAGTGAATTAACGAATTAGAAACTCATTCATTTGGATTTCAGATCAATAGGGGTGGGTTCCAGAATGATGAAAAGGTATCTACGAAGAATTGGTAAGGTGGTATCACCTATCCCACCAAATAATCATGGAGGTGTGCCCCTCAACTATGATTTTCTCATTCTAGGGATGAAATGCGATCACTATTAGTTTTCAACCACTCACTACACCCCTACTATATAAAGGGTTCCTAGAAAGATCAGTGAGATAAATATCCCTCTTCATTCTAGTTCACTTCATACTATTTTAATAAGGCACTTCATTCTTAGCCGACACCCCCCACCCCTCATTTAATTTGTTCCCCTTTCCTCTTTCTATAGTAGTGGCTATAGATGGGGTGGCTCGCTAACTAGATTGTATAGTATTGGGTAGATTTTCCTTCTCCACCATTATAGATCAAAGAACACACCCCTTTCTCCACCCATGCAATAATACTAAATCAATGTTACCCATTTTCTTTAACTCGCATACAACTTCAAAACAACCAAGACTAGACTTTCCTCCCATTATATTCATCTCTGGTTGATCTAATCAAATTGGTGGTTAGTCAATCATAGTCATGTCTATGCTCAATACACTTTGTTATCATGTTACGAAACTGAAGTGTGTAATTATCCCCCACCCTTCTTCCCTATACAGAGGTAGCAGTCCATGCACTCGATAACCAATTCATTCAGTATGTAGATTTATTGATCAGACACTCAGACCATGTTAGGAATAACAGTCCACAAGACAACTGAGAGGGGGGCTCAATCAGTTGTAATATAGATTATTAAAATTTAAACTTTATAAATCAAATCTACAAGTATAAATGCTAACACAGTAAAAGCCAACACCATAACACAATATTTGTTGTCAGGGAAACCCTATTAAAGGTAAAACCCTGATGGTAATTAACACCCACAAATAATGTACTAAGAGTATAGTATCCTTGTTAAAAGATATTAGCCTTGATAGGATCTTGTTACAACATTACAGTACACAATCCCTATTAGGAGACAGACCCTATTAGGATTCAAGGAAAATAGTAGGCTCACTGCGAAGGCACACTTCCCAAAGAAGGTTAAAGCCACCCTCAAGGATTCACAATCTGAATCAAGTGTATAAAGAAAATACACATTCTAGTGAACTGTCTGATAGCAACTGTCTTTGCTTGGTCAGTTCCAATGAAGTACCAACTTTGCTTTGTATCCAGCAGTCAAAAAGCTTTGCAGCTTCCACACCTCTTTTCTTTTTCTTTATCTTTCACACTTCTCCACAAGAAATTATCATTCATATATACCCTCTTACAATAATTCAATAGGTCGGCCAGTTAAGCTTTCCTAATACATAATTAACTAGGTCAGCCAATTAAGGATTTCCATTATACAAATAATTACATAGCCCCTTGCTAAGATACACACAGTATCTATAACAAGTATACAACATTTACAATCCATTACATATACTTCCAGATCCATATTTCATGCTCACAATTAATTTCACATGCTACATGTCTGAAGTCGGCCAGAAAATAGGTCTTCTGCAGAATACACGCCACAACTGATGTCATTAGTATCCAAACATCAATCAAACTCAACCCATTACTCTACCATATTTTGTTTGTCCATTAGTAAGCTCACAAGTTCTGAAATATATCTTCACCAGAAAGATATACCCAAAACACAGAGACATGCTCTATCCAGAATCACAGTTATAGTCCAGAAAACCAGTCTTCACAAAATCAACTATAACATCCATAGTATGTAACATAGAGCCAAGAAAATGTAGGAATACGGTCAGCACACATCCTTCTACATAAATCCAATGTCGATCATTATGAATCATTCATACGGTGTCCATACACTCCTTCCAATTAAGTATCCAGTTTGTCTTCTCCATAGAAATATATGTTGACATCAGTGAAAAACATGAATATCAACAGCATGATTAGTAACCAAAACTAATATCATCCAACAATCTCCCCCTTTGGAATTGATAGAAACATATGGGAAAATCCATATGCATCAACCCATAATTACTCTCTCTCAATACAATCTTCTCAATATCCTTAACATAAATCTCCCCAAAATAGTAGGGATTTTCTCATAGATTTCTTCCCCCTTTGACAGCAATGGCAAAGGGTGTCATAACTCATATCTAGTCTTCAATTCTTCATGTCCAATTAGCTAGGTGCAAGATCACCCAAATGTACTCCATAGTATTCTCCTATGATCACTCCCTCCAAGGAGTAGATCCATACATCAAGTCCAGAAAATTATATAGCTCTGAGATCCACTGGAATGATGCATATCTGCATCATTTTAGCATTCACTAGGAGGGGCCATCACCCCAAGCATGCCTCTGAGATATTCAAAAGCATCTTTTGGAAAAGGTTTAGTGAATATATCTGCTATATGTTCCTTGGTGCTAATATACTCTAGTTTAATCTCTCTATCTACTACCTTCTCCCTCAAGAAATGATACTTGATGGAAATATGTTTAGTCTTTGAATGCATTAAAGGATTCTTTGACATATTCACTGTGCTGGTGTTATCACAATACATAATCACTGGTTCTTTGAAAATTATTCCAATATCCTTCAGCATTTGTTTCATCCAAACAACTTGTGTACAATTTATTGCAGCAGCAACATACTCTGACTCAGCAGTAGATTGAGCAATACAGTTCTGCTTCTTGCTCAACCAAGAAACCAGCCTTTTTCCAAGGAAAAATACACCACCATTGTACTCTTCCTGTCATCCACATTACCTTCCCAATCAGCATCAGTAAAATATTGCAATGTAAAATCATCATATTTTACATACCATAATCCATATTCTATTGTTCCTTTCAAATATCTAAAGATTCTTTTCACAGTAGAAAAATGTGTCTCTTTAGGATCTACCTAATATCTAGCCACAATTCCAACTACATTAGTAATATCTGGTCTAGTGTGTGTTAGATATTATAGACCTCCAATCATTGATCTATACTTAGTCTTCCCAACACTTTGAATCTCATCATTTTTAGTCAGTTTGTTCCCTGTTACCATGGGTGTACCAACAGGTTTACAATCTTGCATTCCAAATTTATTCAACATTTCCTTAAGATACTTTGTCTGAGATATAAAAATTTCTTTCTTACTCTGATTAATTTACAAACCAAGGAAAAATTTCATCTCACCAATCATTGACATTTCAAACTCATTCTCCATTTCTTTAGCAAACTTTTTACTCATTTTATCATTTCCTCCAAAAATGATATCATTAACAAAAACTTCTATAATTAAGATTCCATCTTCATCAGTTCTTAAATACAAATTACTATCTACATTACCTTTTCTGAAACCAAGATGAAGTAGATGTTTATCCAGTCTTGCATACCATGCTCTTGGTGCTTTTTTCAATCCATACAGTGCCTTCTTCAGTTTGCAAACCATGTTTTCATCATATGTCAAAGGAAAACCATCAGGTTGGTCAATGTACACTTCTTCTTCTAGATTACCATTCAATAATGTTGACTTCACATCCATCTGATACAATTTGAATTATTTATGTGTAGCATAAGCAAGGAATAGTCTCACAGCTTCCAATCTAGCAACAAGTGCAAATTTTTCTTCCTAGTCTATGCCTTCTTGTTGTGAGTAGCCTTTACATACCAGTCTAGCCTTGTTTCTTACAATTGTACCTTCTCCATTTTGTTTCTAAAAACCCACTTAGTGTCAATCACATTTTTGTTCTTAGGTCTTGGAACCAATTCCCAAGTATTTTTTTTCTTTATTTGTTCTACTTCTTCTTCCATGGCTTAATTCTAAGATTCATCTCTACATGCTTCATTAGTAGACTTTGGTTCAACTTGAGAAATCAAATAGATCTCATCTCTAACTCTAGATATAGTCATCATGCATTTTCTAGCATCACCAATAATTTGATCTTCAATATGGTTTATCTTGACATACCTTGGTGTCTTCAATGTCTCAGTAGCTTTGGCATGTTCTTCTTCTTCAATCTCATTCTCGATCATCAAGGGTCCTTCAGGTTCAAAAGCAACTTCTCTTGTTAATGTTATCTGACCACAATCATATATTCTTTCTTGAACTTGAAATTTTTCATCTATCCTCACATTGGCAATTTCAATCAGTTTCCTCAGTCTCAGATTGAAAAATTTATATGCTTTACTCTTAGTGGAATAACCAAGAAATATTCCTTCATCACTTCTAGCATAAAACTTGCCTATCTCGTCATCTCTCTTAATATAACATTTACTACCAAATATTCTGAAATATTTCATAGTAGGTGCATGATCAAACCATAATTCATAAGGATTTTTATTTCTACCTTCTTTGATCTTAATTATGTTTAATGTGTACACAGCAGTGCCAACTGCTTCTCTCCAATGAACATGTGACACATTTCCTTCCAGCAACATAGCCCTTGCAGCATCTAATATGGTTTTGTTTCTTCGCTCTGCTATCCCATTCTATTGTAGAGTTCTAGGAGCTAAAGTCTATCTATGTATTCCATTTTATTCACAGTGTGTATTAAAAAGATCTGATGTAAACTCTCCTCCTCTGTCTGATCTCAAACACTTCATCTTTAAACCAGATTCATTCTCAACTTTCACTTTGAATAACTTAAACTTGTCAAATGCTTCAGATTTATCTCTCAAGTATGTAACCCACATTATTCTAGAAAATTCATCAATAAAATGTATAAAATACCTTTCACCATAGTATGATCTTGTTCTTGTAGGGCCACATAGATCTGTATGTACCATATCCAACTTCCCTTTTGTTGAATAAGATTTTCTCTTGAAAGTGCTTCTAGTCTGTTTCCCCATAACACATTCTCTACACATAGTGTTATATGGCTTTACAATTCTAGGTAGATCTCTTACTACTTTTTTCATACTTGCCTTCACAATGTTATCAAAATTAACATGACAAATATTCTATGCCATAACCAACTGTCATCAACCTTTGCAATAGAAAAAGAAGCTTCAGATGTGTTCAATTCAAATACATTACCTCTGGATTTAGAACCAAATGCTATCAAGTCTCCTATTTTACTCTTGATAGAACATTTTCCATTTATGAAGTTCAACTGATAACCCTTCTCCACTAGCTATCCAACACTTAACAAATTATGCTTAAGTCCATCAACAAGTAATACATTGTCAGTGTTAGTCTTTCCATCCAAAGAAATAGATCCAATTCCAATAATGAGTTTAGGAATATTGTCACCAAATCTAACAACACCACCATCATGTCTTTTCAAACTCACAAACTTATTTTTATCTCCAGTCATATGATGTGAACAACCACTATCTATGACCCATTCAGATTTCTTTTCAACTCGGGATACTAATGTTTTTTCTTCATGCATAGGTTCATCATCTTTAATAGAAATAAATCCAATTTCATCATAGTCACCATCTTCATCATCAGATATACCTTCACTAGCGTAATAACATTCCTTATCCTTTGAGAGCTTAGACTTGAAAAAATTAGGTTTGTGCTTTGTAATTCTTGTAGGACATCTAGATGCGAAATGATCGATCTTGTTGCATGAAAAACATTTCAAAGGTAATTTTCCCTCAAACTTACCCTTACCTCTCTTTTCTCTTCTGGAAATCAGTGCTACGATTTCATCTAGCTTTCTTTCTTCTTCTTGTATTTATTCACATTCATCATCATAGGCTTCAATTTCTTCTCTTAGGTCATTACTGCTCGTGCTTGCATTTCCAAGTAAAATTATTTTGATTTTGTGCACGGTTTCTTTGAAGGCTGACTCAACCTTAGGTAAAGTATCTCCCAATTCTACGGCTTCAAATTTAGTTAGCTTTCCAATCAAAATCTCTCTGGTGAAGTTCGGTGTCCAAGGTATGATCTCCTCTATAGCCTGAACCTTGGTTCTATATGCAGGTGTCAAAGATCTGAGTATCTTTGCAATTACTTCTTCCTCACTGTAAGTTCCTCCAGAGTTCCTAATACCAGTAACCACTTCAGAAATTATCTGTCCATATGCTCTGATGTTCTCATCTTCTCTCATCTTTAGTGATTCCATCTTTGTCTTCCATTTCTGTAACTTTGCTTTCTTTGTAAACTTGTCTCCAACATATAGTGCTTCTAGTCTTGTCCATATTTCATGTGCAGAGTCCAAGTCCTTTACTTCAGTAAATTCTTCTTCTGATAGTGCACTGATCAAGGATTCCCTTGCAACCATGTTGCATGAAAATAGCTTATTTTCATCTTCAATTTCTTTCTCTAATTCATCCTCAATCGCTACCTTTTCCTTCTTCTTTGTTATCATCCAGTAATCAATTCCCAAACATAGCAAATGTGTTCTCAGCTTGTTCTGCCAACTGTCAAAGTTTTTAGGATCAAAATTTGGACTATCCTTCCTATAGTAAGTCATCTTCAAGATCATCTCAAGCTATTAAACTTTCTCTCTAAGGACCAATAGCTCTGATACCAATTGTTAGGAATAACAGTCCACAAGACAATTGAGAGGGGGGGTGAATCAGTTGTAATATAGATTATTAAACTTTAAACTTTATAAATCAAATCTGCAAGTGTAAATGATAACACAATAAAAGCCAACACCATAACACAATATTTTTTTTCAAGGAAACCCTATTAAAGGTAAAACCCCAGTGGTAATTAACACCCAAAAATAATGTACTGAGAGTATAGTATCCCTGTTAAAAGATATTATCCCTATTAGGATCTTGTTACAACATTACAGTACACAGTCCCTGTTAGGAGACAGACCCTGTTAGGAGACAGACCCTGTTAGGAGACAGTAAAATATTAGTCTCATAGCCAAGGCACACTTCCCAAAGAAGGTTAAAGCCACCCTCAAGGATTCATAATCTGAATCAAGTGTATAAATAAAATACACATTCTAGAAAACTGTTTGATAGAAACTATCTTTGCTTGGTGAGTTCCAATGAAGTATCAACTCTACTTTGTATCCAACAGTCAACAATATTCACAGCTTCCACACCTCTTTTATTTTTCTTTCTCTTTCACACTTCTCCGCAATAAATTTCCATTCATATATACCCTCTTACAATAATTCATTAGGTTGTCCATTTAAGCTTTCCTAATACATAATTAACTAGGTTGGCAAATTAAGGCTTTCCATCATACAAATAATTACATAGCCCCTTGCTAAGATACACATAGTATCTATAACAAGTATATAGCATTTACAATCCATTACATATACTTCCAGCTCTTTAATTAATGCTCACAATTAATTTCACACGCTACATGTTTGAAGTTGGCCAGAAAATAGGTCTTCTCCAGAATACACGCCATAGTTGACATCATCAATATCCAAACATCAATCGATCTCAACCCATTACTCTACCATATGTCAGCTATCCATCAGTAAGCTTGCAAGTTTTGAAATATCTTCACCAGAAAGATATACCTAAAACACAAAGACCTGCTCTGTCCAAAATCACAGTTATAGTCTAGAAAACCAGTCTTCACAAAATCAACTATAACATCCATAGTATGTAACATAGATCCAAGAGACCTTAGGAATAAGGTCAGCACACCTCCTTTTTCATAAACCCAACTTTGATCATTCTAAATCATCTGTACAGTGTCCGTATACTCCTTCTAGTTAAGTAGCCAGTTTGTCTTCTCCATAGAAATATATGTTGACATTAGTGACAAAACATGAATATCAACAGCATGATTAGTAACCAAAACTGATATCATCCAACAGACCAAAAAACACAACTCCAAAACTTATTAATGGAACCAATAACTATCTCGAGTCCTTTCCCTCCCAAACCTTCTTTCTTCTTTAGACTACTGAATCGATAGATCTGGATACATGATTCATTTCATTTTTTACTCATGTGGAGTGCTCCCTTGATCTCTGTGGTGAGCATGTAATATGACTGATCTAGCTCTAGCTAGATTGTGATAGATCTTTTTGCTTGAAAATCTTCTATGAGTGCGTCGATAATATCTATGATATGGCCTGATCGGGATCCCAACATGGGTTTACTAGGATTTTGATGTAGTTTGGATTCACTTTGTGCAGTGATCCCCTCTTTTCTATACAGGGAAAGCTAATAGGAGATCTATCAGCGGTTTGGGATGCCCTACAATTCTATGTTCCCTTAAAATTCTATAGGGGAGTGTTTACTATTTCTTTATCTCTCACTAATATAAGGAACATTCATACTCATTGAATTCAACAACCATGTGTGTTTATTATAAATACCTAACTATTAGTTGATGGAGGGGGTCATAGATTCATTCTTCTATTCTACTTCCAACCAGATCATTTAGTTAGTCGAACGTAGTGTGTGAAACATCTTCCATTGGAAGGGTAGTCACACTAGGCATATTGGATTATGTTTGTTGGTTAGTCATTGTTAGATGATCAACCACACCCCCACCTTTCAATAGAGGTTGAGGAACTTCAAAGGTGGTGACTTCTATGAGATTGTATCAATTTTTCTAAATGGATAGATGAGATGGATAAATTCATGCCAATTTTTTCTACAACTTTTGTTTCCTCTATTATTTAAAGGGGCTTGTGTGAGGAGACTCGATCTGGGATAATAGGAGGGTAGGGTCTTTTCAATAGTTATAATAGCCATAGAAAGGAGGGGGGTGCTATTATGCCAACTATTATAAGGGGGTGACAGGTGAGGTATGTTCTCTTGGAGGGACTCACTTCCCCATAAAATCCTATTTATAGTAGGGGCTCTCTTGGTCAAATGCATAGGTTCACTTACTTTCACCATTCATTCATTCACTAGCTCTACAAGGTGAATAAAGGACTCCTGCTAAACTAAGTGTCTTAGACACCTATGGACTATCTATAATAGACTCACATTCATAATTTAATTTTATATGCTCTACTAACTATTTTAAGGCCATGATGACTCACCTTTAAGCAAGAATCAAATTGACTAAACATGGATTTGGGAATATGACTCACCAACATAGATCTATCTATCTTATTACATCATAATGAGACTTGCCTCAAAGGCCATCTCAACCATGCACAAATATAACATATACTCAAGATACAGATAGTAGGGGGCGGCATGTGTCGGTGCTTCTATTTTAAGAGATCAACAGGGAGATGGAGATAGAATCCTCTCCAGGTCAAGTACCACCCCTACCTCTATAATGGCCCCTAATCTAGCTATAATGGGGTGGGGGGCCAACTATAGCCTGACTATAGTAAAAAAGGGCTATAGTGGGGCATATTATTCTACCTGACACTATATCTATCAAGTCACCCCACCCAGGGGAGACCTACTCTATAATGGGTTCTCCCTCGGTTGCCCCTATAGATATTAGTGCCTACTCAATAGGTTTGATGTTGCATCATAATGTAGTTAGAAAGCATACCAGTTGTATCTAGAATACAAGTGGCTCTAGGGTATGTTTGATATATACCATTGGTGTTGGGAGGATAAGTGTAGCTTTGAGTGGGCCTAAATTTTTATAAGGCTAGGAAAGGATGCTTCTTGATGATTTTGAAATATATGTGTTTTTGGTGCCCAGTACCATGCTTCCCATAGCTAGGATCATTACAACTCCAAATGTCACCCCTATAGATAGTAGGGAAAAAATAGAGTTGGTTCAAGACCTCTAGAAAAATAAGGCACTCAGGATCATCCAACCCTCTCAATTGTTCCCTTTCCCATGCCTTGACCCTTATGTCCCACATGGAACTCAAGAAGCACATGACTTGATGAAATGAATCAATATATTCTGAACTGCCTAAAATGACCGATTATAGTTTTTCCCAGATTGAATTAATGATGTAGGAGCATCATGAGTTTGCTCGATGACTTCTTTGGAGTTCTTGGACAGGTGCTCGATAGTTTCTTTGGAGAGTACTTGGAGTATTACTCAAACAAAGAAGGGCGGATGCTCGGTTATTACTGGGTGTACTATTGGCCGAGGAGCTTGGTCACTATTGGTTCTCGGCACATACTTTTGCTCAGATTATATGGTATTTCTCAGCATATGTTGGTTACTTGGCATGTATTGTGGCTTAGTGATGCTTGAGGGATCTCGGTCATCACAATTGCTTGGTAATGCTTGTTGGTTTTTTGATTCTCGGAAATGCTTGTTTGGTGGTTACTAGAACTTGGCAGTTTGGCTTAACGACTAGTGTTCTTATGGATTTGAGCGGATGACTTGACACATTTAATATGTGTAGCATGTGATCATGACATGGATCGATCATGGGGATGTGTATGGACCTATTTTGGTCTTGGATATTTATCCTATGTGCATTTAATAAGTGTTGTAAGCTGACTTAAGTTATTTTGTGTTTAGTTTGCTTCAAGATGTTTTTATTTTCAACATGCCGACTTGTGTTCATGCTAGTATATAAGGAGGTCTAGGGTAGAGTTATTAAAATATAGTTGTAAGTAGGTAGATAGAAACAATAGATTTCTTGGAGGCTTGCGAGCACAAGTTCAGATCTCATTTTCTTCCACTTAGCTATATAGTAGAAGATGAGTAGATGAATAGTGGAGCATCCTAAAGTTGTGAATTTGTGAGCAGAGCTAGTGGCTGAGGCTTAGGAACAAGGAGATTGCTTGGGGGAATGTGTGCACAAGTTTAGATCTTTCTAGATGTTTCTTCTATATTGTTGTGGCCTGTTGTTATAGATATAGCTAGCTAGGGTTAGGGTTGAGTTGGATCTTGAGGGATCTTGCAGAAATTTTATTTTCTTTGTAATTGGCCATAATCCGGAGCCTTACAGCCCAACAAATTGCATGTAATCAGTTGTTTATGAATAAAATTTTAGCTTATTTTTAGATCTTGGTTTCCTATTGTGTGGTTGTTTATCTCGTCACTTGGACATCTCCTTTGTAGATTATCCCTGCCTTGCACTGCGTTAGGTGGTAGCAGAGCTTGAATTTCCTGAGTGTGTGGACACATCATCAAAGGTGAGGTAGTTTTCACCAGAACCTTGGGTTGGGTGAAGTCTATCAGAGCATAGTTTGATCTTGTGGTGGATTGTTCTTTCTAGACTAGTCCTGTATATCTTTGTTGTGAGGTAGAATATTGTGGTTTTGACTTAAAATTGCAAAGGACTTGCAGATGGATCTTGATACGGATCAATGGTTGTGAAGATGGAAGTTTGATCTTGTTGAGTGAAGTTTGGATCTGGTTGGAGATTTATTGCAGAGGGTTTGCAAAGATCTTGGAAGGATGCTTTCGAGAAGATTGGAACTGAGGGTGATTGAAGATCTATTTGATGTAGTTGAGAAGAAGTTTGCTCCGTTGGAAGCTAGATTGACTGGTCAAGTTAAGGAAGGAATGGTTGAGTTTTGTAGAATTCTCTAGAGATGGAGTCTACCAATCCAGAAGCCAGTTGTCTGGCCAATTAGAAGACTTGTTTGAGAGAGAAGAGGGTGTGACAAGGTCGAGGTTTAGGTTTGTTTTGTTGATCATTCTATGTAGTCTGTTGCGAAACCTACATAGAAACTTGTGGTTATTGCTAAGGAGATTCCTAACCTTGTTTATGCTCGGATGGATACTTATTTTCATGATCAGTTTGTTGCAACTGACATGGAAATTATAGAGCACCTATTCATGGATAATCAGGATGCTATGGGTGATGATTTACATGTTATAGAGAATCTTGTTGTGAGAAATGAGATCACTGGTGTTGTGAGTTTGGCTTATTTTGATGAGGGATTTCATATTGTTGTTGATGTGGATTTGGCTTTGGATCTACATGTTTTTACTGCGAATGTGGAGTTGGATATTGTTCTTGTTGAGATGGGTTTTGGTGATAAGTTGCATGTTGATTGGTTAGTGGTGATATAGATGCTTTTGGTGTTTGGATGGTTGAATCTGATGTGGACAATTTGTAGATTGGTTCTCTTATCCTTGATGGAATGGAAGCCTTTGGTGAAGATGAAGCTGGCTACTAACATTTCTTTTGGTACCAAAGTGTGGAACACACTTTTCTATTTACTTGGGGAGTCTGATGCAGGAGCATCGTGGGTTTTCTTGGTGACTACTTTGGAGTTATTGGAGGAGTTCTTGGTATTTTATTTGGAGAGTAATTGGAGTTTTAATCAGTCTAATAAGGGTGGAATCTCAATCATTATTGGGTGTATTGTTGGTCAAGGATCTCAGTCATTGTTGGGCTTGACACATATTATTTCTTGACTTATATGGTATTGCTTGGTATGTGTTGGTTTCTCAGTAGGTATTATGGCTTAGGGATTCTTGAGGAATTTAGTCATTACACTTGCTCAGTGATGCTTTTGGTTTTTTGATACTCGACAATGCTTAGCTAGTGGTTGTTGGCACTTGGCAGTTTGGCTTGTCAACTTGTGTTCTGTCATATTTGAGCAGCCAACTTGACGCATTTAATATGTGTAGCATGTGATCATGATGTGGATCAATCGTGGGGATGTGTGTGTACCAATTTGGGTCTTGGATATTTATCCTATGTGCATTTAATAAGTGTTGTAAGACTTAATGCATTTTGTATTTAGTTTTCTTCTAGATGTTTCTATTTTCAATAGGCTTACTTGTGGTCATGCTAGTATATAAGGAGGTCTGGGGTAGATTTGTTAAAATATAGTTGTAAGTGGGTTGATAGAAAGAATAGATTGCTTGGAGGCTTGCGAGCACAAGTTTAGATATGGTTTTATTCCACTTAGCTATAGAGTAGAAGATGAGTAGATGAATAGAGGAGCAGCCTAAAGTTGCAAATTTGTGAGTAGAGCTAGTGGCTAAGGCTTAGGAACAAGGAGATTGCTTGGGGGCCTATATGCACAAGTTTGGATCTTTCTCGATGTTTCTACCATATTTTTATGGCCTATTGTTACAGATCTAGCTAGCTAGGGTTAGGGTTGAGTTGGATCTTGAGGGATCTTGCAGAACTATTATTTTATTTGTAATTGGTCATAACTGAGAAGGCCTTATAGCCTGGCACATTACATGTAATCAATTATTTATGAATAAGATTTCAGCTTGTTTTTAGATCTTGGTTTCCTTTTGTGATTCCATTGTGTGGTTGTTTAGCTGGGGGCTTGGACATCCCTTTGGGGATTCTCCCTCCCTTGCACTGCATCAATTAAGGTCTACTACCTATGAAACCCTACTCTATAATGGGGTTGGGTTGGGTTGGCAAATTGACATGATATTTTGTAAAGTAATTGAGAAATGTACCTATAAAATTGTTAGTGGTTCTTCCTTTTAGTCACATTTCTCTACTCTTCATCTTCTCTTGAATCAATGGGAACCATTTGAAGTAAAACACATAGATATTGAGTATAAGGATATGGTTTTGGCATTTCAGTACTCAAAATCACAACCCACTTGGCTATGCTCCAGTCATAGCTTAAGTGAACAACTTACTATCAATAGGGTGATGGCCATCCTTCTAAAACTTGAATGTGCCCATAGAATTGTAGGCGGCCTAGGGCCCCTACCTCTATATTGGAACCCTATAGATAGTATGGATTTCTTACACTTTTTCATCTGCGGGAAATTTTCATATAGAAAGAACCAACATCTATTAGTGCAATCAAGTAGTATGTTGGGTCTGATAGGAGAGGTAGGTTGAGCCATCCATCCATTATATATATGATATGACCCAAATATAGTAGCTGGGCTCTCCCTAAAGGTCCTCTCACAGTGGTCGAGCCCTATATCAATAGTATTATTGGTTAGGGAGAGGGAAAAACACAATCTCCCTATCAATTAAGGGAAAAGAACCTATCTCCCTATCAGTGGAGCTCCTATCAGCAGGGGGATATCCCCATATTGGTCTAGCCCCATAGTTCAGATAGCCTACACTCTTTGAAGAACCTATCGGTCAAGGGATTAATCAGTCTCTCCCACATGAGTTAACAAGGAGTTGTTATCGGTCAAGGGATAAGGTAAATGAATGAACCCAGTGGTGGCCCCCAGGGGCTCTGCAAGAACCTATCTATTCAAGGGAAAAGAACCATCGGTTGCACCCCCCACCTGGAAAATATAGGGCCTTATGCATAAACTATGTTCCTATATCTATCTAAGGTTGGGTTAGCCATGCAAATATGAGAATGGAGATATAATAATCCCCGCCTATTTTCCTCCTCTGTATCTTGCTGATTCACTCCATACTCCAAATTCTTCTCTAAAACTATATGCATCTAGATCTTCAAAGCAATTAGGTACTTCAAATGACATGCCCTTAATGCTCCAACATGCATCATATTTCCCATGTATTAAAGTGGGTCCTACCCCTACTATTTTATGGTTGATGGGATCCACTTTATGTGGCATTGAAGTGACAGATGGGTCAAATGAAACTAGATAGGAGGAAAGAGATGTTACTAAGTATGGGTGAGTAACCACATCCTACATTGGTCTAGTGGGAACCCTCACCTAGATATTTAGTTATCGTATTGCATAGGGAGGTTTGTGGAAGCTTTGTTATACCATAAGAAAATTGGATTCTCCAAGAGAAAATCTAGTCAACCATTCGTAAACTCTTCTGATTGTCAACTCAGTGGAGTAAGTGTCAGATCAATCTATCATTAATTTATTCCCCAGGCCACTTATCACTTTTTTTGGTTAGTGGACTTTATTGTTGTTGCTCCTGGTGATCATAGATAGCTAGGGGAGCAATGTGAATTGCCTATATATTATCATTATTGGACCTATATGGAGAGGTGAGCGTATGTTTAAATGGGAGTTTTGGGAGCCTAAGCTAGTTGCATACATCCAACACAACCCAACTATATATAGATATAGACTTGGAGCTAGATCAATCATGACTAGATCTATATATGTAACATATAGAATGAATCACTATATTCTGAGCTATGCAAGTCATGGGGTGTGAGTGCCCCACCCCATATATAGATAGGGGCTCTCCTTGATTCATATATTTTGTGAGGTTTCTAGGTTTCTATGGGTGACCCATATAATATAGATAAGATATGGAACCCTTCAGGTCCTTGACCTTTGTATCCATTGAGAGCATAACTATAATCTCTAGGGAAATTGTTATTCTCTATTAGTTTCCCTTTATCGAGGGAGGGATAACCTTCGAGAAGGAGAAATTCCATGCCCCCTATCTACATATGGAGCATTTGACTAAACAACCTTTCCAACCACCTAATGGATAGTGGGTACGAGTTCAATAGGTGCAGGTTTAGAAGGTGCAGGCTCAATGTTGTATTAGAATGCATCGATGCCTGAGCATCTTCTAGTTCATAGTAGGTCATCAAAAGATAAATTCCTTCCTCTATTAGAAATAGGGAGGGGGTTGATTCCATAGATTATTTGTGCCCCTATATATACATAGATGGGGAATTTCATTTATGCTTCCCTATAGATCTAGATCTAGGATCCTGGATGGATAATCAGAGCTTATAGTTGGGAGAGCCAAATACATCTACATGGTGAGGGCCCTCTCCTAGTAGACCCTATATAGAGAACTATCTCTCTTTATATAGATATGGTATTAAGCCCTATATATGGGAGGATGAGGAGCCCTATCTATCTGGGGGGACTCTCTTCTCTAAGGAGGGGTCAAACTATATTATATCTGGAGAGCACCAGATAGCCACCGCCTATCCAAATCTAACCATATTAGATAGGGTTGGGGCCTATCTAGAGATGAGGACTGGATTCCAAAATGATGAAAATGTATCTTTGAAGTGTCGATAAGGTGTTATCACCTATCCCACCAAAGAATCATGAAGGTTCACCCCTCAACTATGATTCTCTCATACTAGGGATGAAATGCGATCACTATTAGTTTTCAGCCGCTCACTACACCCCTACTATATAAAGGGTTCCTAGAAAGAACAGTGAGATAAATATCCCAATTCCTTATGGTTAACTCTATACTATTTTAATAAGGCACTTCATTCTTAGCTGACACCCCCCATTTAAGTTGTTCCCCTTTCCCCTTTCTATAGTAGGGGCTATAGATGGGGCGGCTCGCTAACTAGATTATATAGTATTGGGTGGACTCGCCTACTCCACCATTATAGATCAAAGAACACACCCCCTTCTCCACCCATGAAATAATACTAAATTGATGTTACCCATTATCTTCAACTCTCATACAACTATGAAACAACCAGGACTAGATTTTCCTGCCATTTTATTCATCTCTAGTTGATCTAATCAAATTGGTGTTTAGTCGATCATAGTCATGTCTATGGTCAAGACACTTTGTTATCATGTTACAAAAGTGAAGTGTGTAATTATCCCCCCACCCTTCTTCCCTATACAGAGGTATTAGGCCATGCACTCAATAACCAATTCATTCAGTATGTAGATTTACTAATCGGACACTCTGACCACAAAACACAACTCCACAACTTATTACTAGAACCAAGAACTATCTCGAGTCCCTACCCGCCCAACCCTTCTTTCTTCTTTAGACTACCAAATCAAAAAATCTGCCCGCATGATTCATTTCATTTTTTACTCATGCGGAGTGATCCCTTGATCTCTGTGGTGAGCATATAATATGACTGATCTAGCTCTAGCTAGATTGTGATAGATTTTTTTGCTTGAATCTCTGCTATGTGTGCACTGATAAAATCTATGATATGGCCTAACCGGGATCCCAAAATGGGTTTACTAGGATTTTGATGCAGTTTGGATTCACTTGGTGTAATGAGCCCCTCCTTTCTATATAGGGAAAACTAATAGGAGATCTATCAGTGGTTTGGGATGCCCTACAATTCTATGGTCCCTTAAAATTCTATAGGGGAGTGTTTACTATTTCTTTCTCTCACTAATATAAGTAACATTCATACTCGTTGGGTTCAACAACTATGCGTATTTATTATAATTACCTAACTATTAGCTGAGGGATGGGGTCATATATTTTTTCTTCAATTCTACTTCCAACCAAATCATTTAGTTAGTCGAATGTGGCATGTCCAACATCTTCCATTGAAAGGGTAGTTGCACCAAGCATATTGGATTGTGTTTGTTGGTTAGTCATCGTCAGATTATCAACCACACCCCCACCTTTCAATAGAGTTTGAGGAAATTCAAAGGTGATGACTTTTGTGAGATCATATCAAAGTGTCTAAATGAATAGATGATATGGATAAATTCATGCCAATTGTTTCTACCACTTTTTTTCCCATAGCATTTAAAGGGGCTTGGGTTGGGGGGACTTGATCTGGGATAATAGAAGGGTAGGGTCTTTGTAATAGTTAGAATAGCCATAGAAAGGAGGGGGATACTATCATGCCAACTATTATAAGGGCGTGACGGGTGAGGTGTGTTCCCTTGGAGGGGCTCACTTCCCCATAAAATCATATCTATAGTAGGGGGCTCTCTCGGTCGAGCACATAGGTTCACTTACTTTCACCATTCATTCACTCACTAGATTTGTAGGGTGAATAAGGGACGCCTGCTAAACTAAGTCTATTAGACACCTATGGACCATCCATAATAGACTCACATTCATAATTCAATTTTATACGCTCTACTAAATATTTTAAGGCTATGATGACTCACCTTTAAGCAAGAATCAGATTGACTAACCTACCTACATGGATTTGGGAATCTGAATCACCAACATATATCTATCTATATTATTACATCATAATGAGACTTGCCTAAAATTCCATCTCAACCATGCACAAATATAGCATATACTCAAGATACAGATAGTAGGGGGTGGCATGTGTTGATGCTTCTATTTTAAGAGATCAATAGGGAGATGGAGATAGAATCCTCTCTAGGTCGAGTACCACCCCTACCTCTATAATGGCCCCTAATCTAGCTATGATGGGGTGGGGGCCCAACTATATCCTGACTATAAAAAAAAGGGCTATATTGGGGCACATTATTCTACCCAAAAATATAGATATCAAGTCACCCCACCCGAGGGGGGCCTACTCTATAATGGGTTCTCCATCGATCACCCCTATAGATATTAGTGCCTATTCAATAGGTTCGATGTTGCATATGAATGTATTTAGAAAGCATACCAGTTGTATCTAGAATGTAGGTGGCTCTAGGGGAATTTTGATATCTACCATTGGTGTTGGGAGGATAAGTGTAGCTTCGAGTTGGCCTAAATTTTTATAAGGCTAGGGAAGGATGATTCTTGATGATTCTGAAAGATATGTTTTTTCAACTCCCAGAACCATGCTTCCCACAAATAAGATCATTACAACTCCAAATGTCACCCCTAGAGATAGTAGGGAAAATAGAGTTGGTTGGAGACCTCTAGAAAAATAAGACACCCAAGATCACCCAACCCTCTCAATGTTTCCCTTTCCCATGCCTTGACCCTTTTATCCCACATGGAACTCAAGAAGCACATGACTCGATGATATGAATTGATACATCCTGAACTGCCTAAAATGACCGATTATAGTTGTTCCAATATTGAATTAATGATGTAATAGCATCGTAGGTTTTCTCAGTGACTACTTTGGAGTTCTTGGAGGGGTGCTCAATAGTTTCTTTGGAGAGTACTTGGAGTGCTACTTGGTCAAATAAGGGTGGATGATTGGTCTTTATTGGGTATAGTGTTGGCCAAGGAGCTTGGTCTCTATTGGTCTTGGAACATATTGTTTCTCATATTATATGGTATTTCTCGGCATGTGTTGGTTACTTGGCATGTATCGTGGCTCAGCGATGCTTGATGGAGCTCGGTCATCACACTTGTTCAGAAATTTTTGTTGGTTTTTTGATGCTCACAAATGCATTGTCAATGGTTATTGGAACTCAGCAGTTTGGCTTACCGACTGGTGTTCTTATGGATTTGAGCGGCTGACTTGATGCATTTAATATGTGTAGCATGTGATCATGATGTGGATCAATTGTGGGGATGTGTGTGGACCTATTTGGGTCTTAGTTATTTATCTTATGTGCATTTAATATGTGTTGTATGCCGAATTAAGGTATTTTGTGTTTATTTTGCTTCTAGATGTTTCTATTTGCAACAGGCTGACTTGTGGTCGTGCTAGTATATAAGGAGGTCTGGGATAGAGTTGTTAAAATATAGTTTTAAGTGGGTAGATAGAAATAATAGATTGCTTGGAGGCTTGCAAGCACAAGTTCAGATCTGGTTTTCTTCCACTTTTCTATAGAGTAGATGATGAGTAGATGAATAGAGGAGCAACATGAAGTTGCAAATTTGTGAGCAGAGCTAGTGGTTGAGGCTTAAGAACAAGGAGATTGCTTGGGGGCCTATGTGCATAATTTTGGATCTTTCTAGATGTTTCTACCATATTGTTGTAGCTTGTTGTTATATATGTAGCTAGCTAGGATTAGGGTTAGGGTTGAGTTGGAACTTGAGGGATCTTGTAGAATTTTTATTTTCTTTTTAATTGGCCATAATCGGGAAGGCCTTAAAGCCTAACAAATTGTATGTAATCAGTTGTTTATGAATATGATTTCAGCTTATTTTTAGATCTTAGTTTCCTATTGTGATTCTATTGTGTGGTTTTTTAGCTAGGTTCTTGGACATCTCCTTTGGGGATTCTCCATGCCTTGAACTACGTCAAGGGAGGGGGTCAAGTCCATAGATTAGTTGTGCTCCTATCTATACATAGATGGGGCATTTCATTTATGCTTCCCTATAGATTTAGATGCAGGAGCCTGGATGGATAATCAGAGCTTATATCTAGGAGAGAAAGATACATCTACATGATGGGGGCCCTCTCCTACTAGGGCCTATATAGAGAATCAAGTCTCCCTTTATATAGATATGGTGTTATGTCCTATATATGGGAGGATGATGATACCTATCTATCTAGGGGGACTCTCTTCTCCGAGTAGGGATAAAACTATATTATATCAGGAGAGAACCAAATAGCCACCGCCTATCCAGATCTAGCTAGATTAGATGGGGTTGGGGCCTATCTAGAGATGAGGGTTGTTATTGGGATAGTTTTCACTAGTTTGGGAACCACATATAACTCCAAATCCCTTTATCTATGGTCCTTGGGGTGTAGGATATGATATTGGATTGATATTGTGTCCGGGTAAGACAATTTATGGTTAAAATGTTATCTTTACCCTATCTGGTGTAGGTAGTTTCTTTTATATATAGGGCTACTCTCCCTTGGTTAGTAAACCTATATAGTATGGGGTAAATGGTATTGGGTGAATCCCTTTTGGTCAATAATATATAGCCCTTCTCCACCTATTCTCTCTATCCTAGACACCCTACCCAATATAGACCCCAATCCCCCTATCTATATATGGTCAATGATTAGATTGGGATCATCCCCGGATCAGATTGATGTTGATGGTATGTTGTCCCTAGATCAGATCAAGTTTATAGTTCCCTAGATTAGATCAAAATTTATGGGATGGCACAACTGTATGGACCTTGATGAGATTATTTGTTCCACTCCATATAGAGGTATGATAAATGAGATGGATAGCCCACCTAACTCGAGAGATATAGGTAGCGTGACTAAATTATATCTAATCTATAGTTGTCCCGCCCCCAGATAGATATATTGAGAGTGCCTCGATCTAAAGAAATAAACTCTATCTATAGCATCCCCACCCCCAAATATAGATATAAAATAATGCCCTAGGTGGGAGGAATAATAGTAGATTTATATAGTCTATTGCCTCGATCTTTCCCTATATATGGAGATTGAATGTGTGATATCCTCAACCAACTATCTATAGTTCATAGTTGGGGGCCTCCCCTCAATAAGATCTAGTAAAGAGGTCTCTTATGCCCTATAATATAATCTAATTCTCTTCCATTGTTCAATTGGGGCCATATCTAGATAGTCTAAATGCCAATAATGCCATATAGATAGGGGGTCGGGTCAACCGAGGGCCTAGCATAAACTCTAAGTATAAGTTTAAGTTTATAATACCGATATTATTGATCGAGCCTAGCTATAATATCAATAGAGGGGAGGAGTGAAGGGGGTCAACATGAGGGCCCTATGTAGATGTCTTAGCCTCCCCTATACCATAGAGAGTTGGCCTGTCAATTGAGTGATTATTGGCAAGTGGAATTTATTATCCATATTGGGTTAGGGCGATAAAAAAAAGGGGGGAGCATCCCAACATGCCAATGACCCTATCTCCCTATCTATATATGGGTTGGGGTAGGGAAGGTGTCTATATGGATTAGATTTCATAGTCAACATGAACCCTACATATAGATCTAGATGGGGAGATCACTCGGCCAACTTCATTATTCTCCTAGAAGTTGGGGTTGGGCCCTCTCTATATACAGGGCCCCTATCTAGACTAACTTTCGAGCTTCTTTAAGTTTTAGTCAAGGGTTTCTAATCACTCTAGTCTATCCCAAATAGATACTAGATATATTTATATTTATGGTATAGGGAAGGAGAAGGTGTGCTTGCTCAGAGATGTGAGATGAGATGAGTGGCTCCCATCCCTCGACTTTCCCTATATAGATGGGACTGAACTAAGTTGGTAAGCCCTATATAGATATAGTTAGAGCTCATCTTAAATAAATAGGATAGAGGAAGAAGGGTTCCCCTATTAGAGATCCATAGATCAAGACCCCATATCTCTATATGGGGGTGGGGCCTGTTCATGATATGATGGATAATAGGTCGATCGAGCATGATTATCTACCAAATATAGATAGATAGATAGGGTGCCAAAGAAACTATGAATAAAAACATGCTAGTGCTAATGCCAACTTCCAATCCCACCCAACATGTCTGATCATTGGCCCAATTCCCATCCCAACTTCAAGATCGTAATGATGCTCATATTTTGTGTAAGCATCATGTTGTTCTGTGTAAGCACCATGTTTAGAAAGAACGTAATATATAAGGGGTGCCCCATATCTCATATGTGTGTGTGTGTGTAGAGAGAGAGAGGGCAGTCCAAGTGCTTCAACCTCACTCCCCCTATCTATAAATCCTTTGAGGGGTTGTGTATAAGGGGTTCCCCATATCTCATATAACATATGTATATATATGTACATATCTGTGTGTGTGTACATGTACACATATATATATATATGTATATGTATATATATACATGCATATATATTTATATGTATATATATGTGTGTGTGTGTGTATCTATATATATAGGGCAGACCAAGTGCATCAACCTTGCTCCCTTATCTATATATCCTTTGAGTGGTCATGACCACCTAATCTAATATCATTCAAGGGTATCATCAATATTTAGTCTACATAGGTAGTGAACCACTCGATTTGATTGATTAAAGGAACCCGGTCACCAATCGAACCCAAACAACTATAAATAGTTGATCGAGAACTAATCTCCTCGGGATGGTAATTTGGATAATAAGTTTCCATTATATGCTCTATTATCTTTGAGGTTATTTTGTGCATGAGTATAAGATTATGCTCGCCCTACCCATATTAGTTGAAGGTGATCGACTTATTTCTTCAAGAGTTGCAAGAATCACCTATAAGATAAGAAATTTGTGTAGGGGGGTCTATATGTTACATTTGAATATTGTTTTATGTTTATTGTTGTTACAGGGGTAAATGAGATACCCTCCTTCTATCCTTAGATATTCAAATGAAAGATCCAAGTTGATTAACCCCAAAAAGGAAGGATCGGTGCATAAGTGAATCAATCATTTGGAAATAAGAAATAAGGAAGATCTAAGTACTCGGTTTGATTGATTTGATTAATTTGAATGTATTTTAGATTTAGATATATTGAAAATCTCAATTGAATTGAATATGAGAAATGCACTAACCTTGAAATATTTTAGATCAAAGAATGAAATATTTCAAATCAAAGAATGCTATTTTATGAAGCCTGTGTTGAGTTTCTGGAAAATCTGAGACCAGATCTGGATTAGAAATGCAGAGACAGACAAAACCCAGAAATCTTTTTCCATTCTAAGATAGTTCTGATTTGTACCCTCAAGTCAATGTCACCACTTGCCAAAAAAAATTATTTCTCCCTAGGTCACAAGCGACCTAAAAAGTCTCAAACTAAAATTCTACTTTTGGATCCTGAAAGTTTGCCAAAAAGGGTATCCGAATCTCCATCCCAATCTATTGTCCTAAAATTGTTCCTGTAAGAAAAAGGGGTTTGTTTGTTAGGGGAGAGGTTTGCCTTAATCAAACCCCAGTTTTTGAATTAACCTCAAATATGTATAATTGAAATTGCTGGAATAAACAAAGTAAATGAAACAATTCACCTTGCTCATGTAAAATTCCTTGTGAAGGATTTGAATCCTTGAATCCACAAGTATGGATGCACCAATAGAATGTAGAATGTAGAATTGAGAATATAGGATGTCTTCAATAAATTTATATGTAGATCTTCAACACCAATCTTGAATGGGTTCTTGAATTGGAAGAGGCTTGGAGGAATGTAGATGGAGAAATCTTCAACAAGAGGGCTCCATGGAGTTTGAATCCTTCAATGGCCACCAATGGATCTCCTTGATGAAAATGGATGCTTGAGAAGTTCTTGAGAATAAATGAATGCTTCAATGGCTACTTGGCTTGCTTCAAATCTTGCTTCTTCACCTTTGGGATTCACTCTTCAAGTCTTGAAATTTTTTTGATTCTTGATTATGCTTTTGCTTCTTGATGCTTAGAGAAAATGAGAGCAGAAAGCTTCCTTTTATATGAAATTAGGGCACAATCTTCTAGAGAGGCTGACATAGGGGAATTAAATTCTAATTGGACCCATGCCCCTATAAGAGGACCTATGTTAAATATAATTGAGGATTTTTTCTCCCGAAGTCTGAAATAGCCGACTTGGAAGCGGGAATTAACTTTTTCCAAAGACCGACATCCGGAAACCCTAAGATTCTAGAATTTGGGCCCCAGACCTGAAAAAGATCAATTGTGACCTAGGTCAAGGCCAAGTTCAACCTTGACCCAAAAAGGTCAACCTAGACCCCAAGGTCAAAGTCCCAGTTTCTTAATCTGGGTTTCCATAAATAGGCTAGAAAGAGTGGAAATGGGGCAGAACGGGAGGATAAAGTCAGATCAAAGTTAAGAACCCATTCAAGGTGCTTGACATGACCTCAAAATACTTACCTAGAAGGCTAAGCTAGTCTACCATGGAAGTGCTTCCATTTTCCAACTATACATTTAGCCCCCACTTTAGCAAGATTTTGGACTCAATACAAACTCTTGGTAAAGAAGATCATAGAGAATATATAATCTTATCGGAATCATAAGGAGACAAAGAAATCCTCAAGCCCCCAAGGGACTTAAGTCTTTATCAACCCTAAGAACACAATAAGAAAGACATCACCAGTTAAGAAGAGAGAGAGAGGGTATAGTTACCTCGCCCAATGAGAACTTATGTCCTATTGTGAACCATACAAGAAAAAAGTGTAACTGGAAAGATGGAGTTGAACCGCCTAGTGAATGTGACTACTCACTAGTCAACCCATTAGAGAGATCCATTCTTAAGGACACCTTATGACCTTAAGGGATCAAAACATTGTATATTGAAATTGGAGGGATCAAGAGATCCATGTAAATTTAAACTAGAGGGATCAAGAGATCCTAAAAAGGTAAAATGTACATGCTTTAAGGATTAGCCTTTAATCCATAAAGGGAAAAAGTTTTTAGTATTGAAATTTTTTTGAATGTGCATGTGTGGAAAAGGTGAGTAGAGCATATGCCCCCATGTTAAAGTCATTGCTAACACTTTAACAGGAGCAATGGCTTGAATGATAAGATAAACAAATCTATTGATTACGTTTCCACTACGAGATGCCCCCAAAAAAAGACAACTCATGGGAAATATCACATTAACATACAAAGAAAATAGAAGGTATCTACCTACTATGGGGTCAGTATGATCATAAGATAACATGCACATATAAATATGATATTATTACAAATGAATTGACATCGTTCCCCAAAGAAAGTAGAACCATGAAGGATAAGCCAATCAGGCGCATCGCCTACTCTCCCCATCTTGGTTTATATCATCTAGGGAAGGTGGGAAACTTTCAAGTGGGACTATATCCAATACAGTTGGAATAATAGCCAATTCCAAACAAGGATCTTCTTGAGAATCGATTTGCTCGATACTAGGTGTAATTGTCAGTTGAGTTGAAATAATATGAGGTAAGTCAGTGTCAAGGTCAATGGTCTCATATTCATCACTTAGATCAATAGGATCATATAAAGTATCATCATCATCAAGATTAATGAAAATTGGATCTAAGATGCGAATAGGATCATCACAATCATTCATCTTAACATCTTTTTGAATATTGACTTCTTTCAACATATCAGGCATAGGTTGATCAAAAGAAGATAAAGAGTTTCGAAGAAGAGAAGCACAGGACCTAGAATTAGCTCTACGCTTCTTACAATGTTCATTAGCATATTTATTACATTTTGATTTGTTTGACACATGTGGAGAACTAGGAGGAATAACCATTGATTCCTTCACAGGTTCTGTAGGAGGATTGATAGGATTCATGGTAGGCTGAGTAGCATTACTGGGAGTTTGAGTAATAGAATTAGCAGTAATGGATAAAGGAGGTATAGAAGGAATTGGCAAAAGACCACGGTTGAGATCTATCTGAGGCATGCTTAAATTAACTATCTTGTGATGTTTATAGGCTTTATATGAGCGAAAAAGGTTGTCAGGGCAAGGAAGACATGATTTAGGTAATGAGGACCAAAAGAAGTCAAGACTAGCACAATATCTAGGCCTGGAAGGTTGATATAGACTATGAATAATAGTTTTTACTTCTCCATTATGAATAAACTTAAGACATTTATGAATAGGAGAAGCAATAGCATGCATAGCAGTTATCCAAGAAAAACAAAATTTGACTTGAAATTGATCAGATGTAGGAAAAATGATGAATTTAGTATCTACAACCTTGCCACAAAGTTCAACAGGCAAGTTAATAGAACCAAGTGAAGGATAGAGAAAACCATTACAAGTTTGGACCCATGCATCCGATGGATCATAACAATCACGTTGTAGGCCTTTCATAAAAATATTTTCCTCAATAATAATGTTGATTAAATATGTGGGATCAACAAGACAACCACGCATAGGTATCTTAGCAATCCTAGAATAAATATAAAGGGGACCATCGGGAGCCTTAATAGTCTTAGAATCATCAAAGGTAATTGAAAGTTCCCAAGGTCACTTATCCTTAGTTTGTTTATGAGGTTTAGTTAGAACTAGAAGTTGAGGTGGAAGTGAAGGATCTTGAACAATAGGTTGAGATACAACAACGCTCTCCACATGATTAACAATGTGATTAAGATCATCCATCTTTGAATCGTAAAAGATATCCACAGAAGATGGTTGCACGATAGTATTAGTATCATGTGTAGGTAGAGGATTCATGTAGATTTGAAGTTTTGATTAGGAGGAGAGACAGATTTGTTCCCATTACCATCAAGATTATCAATAGATAAAGCATTGGAATCTATTAAGTCTTGACTTTATGTTTTAGAGAATAACATTTTTTAGTATCGTGGCCATTCTGGCGATGGTATTGACAAAAAGCTTTAGAATCACAGGATGTTAAAGATATTTTAGTAGGAAGGAGAGGTCTAATAGGAGGAAAAGTATTCATATTAGCACTTAACAACCTACTCATAATGGAATGTAAATATTCAGAGCGAGGAGTAAATGTGTGATTCATATGAAAAGCAGTGGATGCAGAAGTGGCAATGTGAGATGCAATAGCAACTTGATCAGCAACCGCATTCATTTATTTATTAATCTTTATGTAGTTGTTAGGTTTATGAAATTTATTAGGATTAGGAGAATTTTCACTCTTATCAATAGGAACAGGAGCCATTGGAGTGTTTCTCTCAAATTGACTCACTTGTAATTGATAATGATGAAGTGCTGCACAAAGTTGTTGAAAGGAGGTAAATTCAGTAAGAAGAATCTTATCTCTAATATCCTTTCGTAAATTTGAAATAAACATGTGTTGAATATCAATATCAGGAATAGGATAAGAAATTTGAGCATACAAATATTTAAATCTACCTATGAAATCAGTCAATTTTTCCTTAATGTTTTGTTTACAATGCATTAAATCAGTTAAGGAAACTTGCGGACCAATTTTATTTTGGAATTGTTGAATGAAGGTATTAGAAAGTTTAGAAAAATAATCAATACAATAAGGAGGTAAAGAACAATACCATTGCAAATCCTTATCATGAAAGGTTCTAACAAATGGTTTAGCTAAAATCCTATGGTCATGAGCATAATCACTACAAAGGATTTGAAATGTTTTAACATGAGTAATAGGATCACCTTTACCATTGTAATTCTATAGATGAGGCATATCGGCTTGTTGAGGAATAGTAGCATGAATAATTTCTAAGGATAAGGGACTACCCATGTCACATGTAGAAATGCTAAACTTGGATTGAGTTAATGATGCAAGTTATTGTTGTAAAGATGACACAGTCTGAGCCAAACTAATAATTGTCGAATCATTAGAAGATACAAGTGGCATAGGAATGTTAGGAACACTAGGAAATGTGTAAGAAGCAGCAGGAATAGAAGATAAAACTGGTGGAACATTTGGAAACATAGTTGGAAGAGGATTAGTGTAGGTAGAAGGTACACTATGGTATGAAGGTTGTGAGGTAGGTAAAGATACTGGTGGAACACTCATAGGAATAGATGAAATTGGGAGAGATGTATTCATCAAAGGAGGAGTATAAGTAGGAATGCTAGGTAAAGGAACAGAAGAAGGTTCTTGACTAGTGATAGGAGGTGTATATCCTAGGTCTTGAGCCTCTTGAGCTAAATGTTTAACATTTGAATGCACAAGATGAGTTATACCACGCAAGAAATTAACACCTTGATCACTATCACAAAGGAGTTTCTTAAGATCCCCTATAGCTTGAATGGAATTTTGATTATGGTTTTCTTGGATAAGCCAATTTCCCATTTTATAAAGTTCGGTTGAAAGTTTTTGCACTTGTTCAGGAGGAACTCTTAAAGCATCCTCCTCATCATAAGATGAGTGAGAAGAGTTATGCTCCATAGAAGGATTAGAATCATGAGTATTCTAGTTTTCATCCGGGATCCTACAAAAAGGAGAGGAAGATTTGGGATCAAAGGAACCCATGAGTCTACGACTTCTTCTAACCGGGATACTATAAGTAGGACTAGAAGTGGTTAAGCTCATACACCAATGTAATGTAAATGAACTAATTTAGAAAGAAAAGAGTTGATTTTAATTTTTGAAAGGAAATGGAAGAACATAAAAGAAATTTAATCTAATATGCATGCAAAATCTAACACAAAAGATGTAAATCTAACACCAAAAAGAAAGAGTTGTCTATCGCGGGTTCACCAAAATGTAAGATAAGAAATTTATGTAGGGGGGGGTCTATATGTTACATTTGAATATTTTTTTATGTTTATTATTGTTATGGGGGTAAATGAGATACCCTCCTTCTATCCTTAGATATGCAAATGAAAGATCCAAGTTGATTAACCCCAAAAAGGAAGGTTCAATGCATAAGTGAATCAATCATTTGGAAATAAGAAAGAAGGAAGATCTAAGTACCTAGTTTGATTGATTTGATTAATTTGAATGTATTTTATATTTAGCTAGATTGAAAAACTTAATTGAATTGAATAGGAGAAATTCACTAACCTTGAAATATTTCAGATCAAAGAATGCTATTTTCTGAAGCCTGTGTTGAGTTTCTGGAAAATCTGAGACCAGATATGGAATAGAAATGTAGAGACAGACAAAACCTAGAAATCTTTTTCCATTCTGAGATAGTTTCAATTTTTTCCCTCAAGTCAATGTCACCATTTGCTAGATTTTTTTATTGTTCCCTAGGTCACAATCAACCTAAAAAGTCTCAGACTAAAATTTTTCTTTCGAGTCCCGCAAGTTTGCTGAAAAGGGTATCCGAATCTCCATCCTGATATGTTGTCCCGAACCTGTTCCTGTAAGAAAAAAGGGGTTTGTTTGTTGGGGGAGGGTTTTGCCTTATTCAAACCCCAGTTTTGGAATTAACCTCAAATATATATAATTGAAATTTCTAGAATAAACAAAGTAAATGAAACAATTCACCTTGCTCATGTAAAAGTCCTTGTGAAGGATTTGAATCCTTGAATCCACAAGTATGGATGCACCAATAGAATGTAGAATGGAGAATATAGGATTTCTTCAATCAATTTATTTGTATATCTTCAACACCAATCTTGAATGGGTTCTTGAATTGGAAGAGGCTTGGAGGAATGTAGATGGAGAAATCTTCAACAAGAGGGCTCCATGGAGTTTGAATCCTTCAATGGCCACCAATGGATCTCCTTGATGAAAATGGATGCTTGAGAAGTGCTTGAGAATGGATGAATGCTTCAATGACTACTTGGCTTGCTTCAAATCTTGCTTCTTCACCTTTGGTATTCACTCTTCAAGTCTTAAAAGTTTTATGATTCTTGATTATGCTTTTGCTTCTTTATGCTTAGAGAAAATGAGAGGAGAAAGCTTCCTTTTATATGAAATTAGGGCACAATCTTCTAGAGAGGCTGACAAAGGGGAATTAAATTCTAATTGGACCCATGCCCCTAGAAGAGGACCTATGTTAAATATAGTTGAGGATTTGTTGTCTCGAAGTCCAAAACAGCCGACCCGAAAGTGGAAATTAACTTTTTCCAAAGACCGACATCTAGAAACCCTAAGATTCTAGAATTTGGGCCCCAGACCTAAAAAAGGTCGATTATGACCTAGGTCAAGGTTGAGGTTGACCTTGACTCAAAAAGGTTGACCTAGACCCCAAGGCCAAAGTCCCAATTTCTCAATCTGGGTTGCCAGAAATAGGCTAGAAAGAGGAAATGGGGCAGAACAGGAGGATAAATCCATATCAAAGTCAGGAACCCATTCAAGGCACTTGACATGACCCTAAACCACTTACCCAGAAGGATAAACTATTCTACCATTGAGGTGCTTCCATTTTCAAACTATACATCACCGAAATAGTCCGTACTATTCTAAAGGTGCCACCAGTGAGGTTTTAGAATTACTTCTTCAATTTGGAGATAAGGCTAGATCAAAGGAATTTATTTCAATCGACTACCCCATAGATGCAATATATGGGAATCATTTATCAGTGGCTATCATCCTCCCACCCCATGTATGTAGGGCTCGATGTCCTCTATTCTCTTACTTCTTAGATCGGGGTTGCCAGATGGAGGGATACTTTCATGAACGGGATAGGGAAGAGATGGGAAATTTGATTTGTGGGTATGCATCTTATTCCATATAAGAGGGATGCATGTGATCAATCCAAGTGGAGCTAATAAAGGTGAGATATAATGGAGGATACTTACAGGCATATAATGGAGGATACTTACAGGTATATAATGGGGCCTTGAGTTCTATTAAAGGATAGTAGGGGCCCATGCTATAATTCCCTACCCAGGTGGAGATATAATTTTAGGGGCCCCAACTATATAAAAAAAAAAGGCATATTATTCTAGCTGGCTGATAAATTAGGAGGAAACACCGGCCGCTATAGTTTCTATAACTAGCCTGGTGAAGAATCAAATCTCTTTAGAATATTAGGGAAATAATGATTATAGATAGGGGTAGTTGACCATCAGTGAAGTAAGAAGAATTTTAGATCATATGACTTCCATACATATAATTCTTAGGCCAACCGTAGAGATTTAGAGAAAAATGATCCCTTATCTATATATGGCATTGATGCCCACCCCTCTCCCCTATAGGGGTTGCTGGTATCACTACTATAATGGATGACCCCAACCTACTATAGTTCTAGTAGGGGCCCCCTTTAGAATAGTAGGGGAATCCCTAGAACTATCTATATCCCCATGAACCAATGACCCCTTCCCCTTCCCCTTCCCCTTCCCCTTAAAATAGTAGTGGTTCGGATAGCGGTAGGGAAAGTGGGCCCCTACTATTCTAAGAGCACCCTCTATAATTATGTGGGAAGATTACCATATAATTGTAGGGGTCGATGGGTGGTGGGTTATTTAGTCCTTCCATTCTATATATACAACTGTAGTTTCCCATCCAATATAAGTTTAGAAGAGATTGGTACTGATGATTCTCCATGCAATTGATAGGGCTTTCCAGATTAAATAGTCCTATAAAATGGTAGGGGCCCCCTTTAGAGTATTAGTAGGGAATTCAAAAACTACTGATAGAGCCCCTACTCCTACCCCTACTATTTTAAGGATAAGGGTAAGGGAAATAATATTAGGAAGTGCTTGGGGCCCCCCACTTTAAAGTAAAGCATTGGGTCTCATCATCTACCCTTTAGAGTAGTAGGGACCCCTTGGGAGTGGGTATAACTAGATTTTCCTTAAGTGATTAATGATAATTGACTCTCTATCCTGATGACCTACTAAAAATTATCTCCCCCCCACCCACTTAATAACTATGTAGGTGGGTGGGAACTATAGTTGGATTGGGTGGTCCCTACTATTCTAACATAGCTGGGTGGGAAGGAAACTGTAGTTATGGGTTAGGTGGGAACTATAGTGTGTTGTTATAATAAGAAATATATCCTTCCACAAATGGAATCTACCCTTCCCAACCCATCCTATCATTAATCATTTCATTAAAAGAAACCACTTGGTGCACGTAGAGGGTTGCCTACTAGAATAATATAATAGTAGGGGCTCCTGCCAAAATAGTTATAGAATCGAGCCCTACTATTCTATAAGAACCTGTAGACACCCTAAAATGGACAGGCTTGCAACTTTACATTAAAACCCTAATTTTCATCTATTAAGTAATGGTTTCTTAAATCATTAATTAATCATCTATTTTCTTCTAAATTCATTTCTCAAATCATCTAATCCAATTCTCAATATTAATTAAATAATTAATTTTATT
>MU225971.1:3199892-3210080 GCA_018584345.1 Thuja plicata | reverse complement strand
TTTCTTTTAGAGGTAGCCCTTGAGGGTAGACATAGTCAATGTGAAAAGTATCATCATTAGGATTTCTCTTTGGTGGAGGAATTTTGGATAGTTGTGAAGTTTTGTGAGATGGACAAAGGATGAAAGGCGTAAAGGCTATGGGAGAAACCTTGCTAGATAGGGGTTTTTGGTTTAAACCTTTCTTAAGAGTGATATCTTTATCTCCATTCTCTTTATCACAAATAGGGTGGTCATGAAATTTCCCTTGATCCAAGATAGGTTTGTGGCACTTAAATTTTTCATTTTGTAAAGATGAAGATACAGATGGCCTATCATCATAAAGAAAAGGAAAATGTAATCTTAACGATGGCTTGTTAGATGATGTATCCTTTTTTTTTCATTATTCTTCCTCAAGGTTGATATGTCATCATTATGAGGAAGGGTTTCTCCTAATTGAGAAAAATATGCTTCTTTATCCTTCATCAAAATTTGTTCCATGATTTCAAGGAATACGGGATCTTGGGATGCCTCCAATATTGCATCGTCAGTTACTTCGTTGTATGGAGTCATATGGAGATTTGGATCTTGAATTTGGTAATTATTCTCCACCATAGGATTGAATCATTTCTCAAATAGATTCATCATTATAGATATTCGAAGGAATATTCTATTTGTTGCACTGGATAGAAATAACTCTGAAAAGGGTATCCAAATATGCTTTCAAAATATTTCCAAATCCTTGGGAAATGCCCCCTATTTTCCCTTCTTTGTTTTTGGGCGGCACTTGCCTGTGTGTAGTCGGCCTTCAAATGTTGGTAAGCGGTTACTGGAATTACTCTACGCGGTAATCTGCAGTTTGTAGGCGGCACATAATTATTTGTAGGGAGCACATAATTACTTTTAGGCAGCCCAGAATTGTTTGTAGGCAACAAAAAATTGTTTGTAGGTGGCCCAAAATTATTTGTAGGCGGCCTAGAATTGTTTGTACGTGGCTCTTTGCTGATTAAAGTTGAAATTTTCAATTTTTTTTGGATTTTAAAAGCTTAAAGGTTTTTGATCAAACCTGTTAAAGAATATTCTTGCATGAAAATGAAGTAAAAAATCAACACACACATCAAATTTGCACCATATCCCTAAAACCACACTAAAAGTGTATGTTCTCGGATGTTTTAACAGGTTTGCACAAGAAAGTCTTCCAAACACTCTACCTTAGAGTCAACAAATTTGTCTTTTAACAATGGCTCTACAAAGGTAGGTCTCCTACTTTATCAAGGTCTCCAATTATTCCAGTCTAAATCTTGACAAGATCCTTTACCCCCTTGTGGGCTTCCCACACACACAAAAGTACAATTTTACACAATCCCGAAGGACTACTAGAGGAAGTGAGGATGGCTTGCACAAGTTTTAGTCACTTTCTAATTAAGGAAAAGTGCATTTATATATAGTGGGTCAGACGACATCATGGTAAAAGTGAATGTCTTCCACTTTGGGTCATTCCCTCTCACCATCCTCATAATAAAATTCTCGAGAGGCAGGCCCTTTAAAGCTCCAATTAGCTAGCATGTATATGGAAAGCAAAAACCGAACTCAGTCCAACAAGTTTGGGAATCTGATTCACTCAAAGAGTGAAGAGCATATCCCTGTTGCCTTTCTTTGTCCCAAACACCTCAAGAATAATTGTTCATTTTCAACCTCTTGACAAGGAGGTTCTTAAAAAAATGAGATGTGTGGTTCAACTAATCCTCCCTTTCTTTTTACCATCAAAACTTGACACTTTTGGCTTTTTGATCAACTTCAAAAATTTGAGAGCATATACCTAATGTCTTGTTTGAATGGGAAATAGTAGGGTGTCCCTAATTATGCTAGATTCAAAGAATTTTCTACAAGTTAAGTAATGCAAGATTGATTAGATAAATACCTGGTTTTTCAATGCTAGCAAGGCTAGGTGCATTTTTGAGTGATTTGGCTTATTTCCACTCACTTAGTGGCGCTCGTTCCCACTCCAGCTCCTCCAACAAGTTAGTCAGCACAAAGAAATGCAAAGTGAAGGAAACTTGGAAAAACTTAAATGATGAAAATACCTCCTAAAAGTGAACGATTTATCAATTAAATCTTTTAAAGAAGTTAGCCCAAAAATCAATTAGAGAGTGGGAAATTTTCATTTATAAGAAAAAAACACCTTAATGTAGTGATCATACAAGTGTTCTTCTTCAAATAAACTCTATAATAAATTTGTTGTATGTATTTCCTTATCATTCTTGGTTGTGATCCTTACCTCTTTGCTAGGCTTTGAGATCCACTTCTCTAGTTTCTGCACTTTGGGGTGATTTTTCATCTGCAGGACAAGAAAACACAAAGAATTACAACAGTGACAGAATTAACCAAAATCTGATTTAAAGAAAAAAAGATTACGTGGCATTTAACAGCTAAATAGCTTCTATCAAATGTTCTTAAGCATAAATTAAAACTTTATAGGCGGCTTTTAAATCTTAACACGCAACTCTTAAAATATCATAGGCGGCTAATTAAAAAGAGCAAGCGGTACTAAAAGTGTAAAATGCGGCCAGAGATTGTTGTTAGGTGGCTGTTGAAAAGAAACAGGCGGTGCACTTTATCTAGCAAGTGGCATGATTTATCTGGTAGGCGGCCTACTTTATCTTAAACCCAGCAACAGAATGAAAGATGGAGATTAATCAAGCTCTATAGGCGGTGTTTTTGTGTTCATAAGTGGCTCTTAGCACCGCATACGCAGCTCTTCTCCTATTTTCTGCAAGAAAAACACCAAAAACAAAGAAAACACACCAAATATTAGGATAAAAATATTAGTAAAGAGGCTTAGAACCCCACGGTGGGTGCCATTATGTGTGTAAGAAAATATACCTTCATGAAATTAAGATTAAGAGAAACAATTCTATGGAAAGATAAAACAAATTAATCTAAGAATTGAAGCTAACAATCTATATCATCTCATGGTTCTCTATCCAAGCTTTGTTAAGAGAGCTCTCAGGCTTAATCTCTCTCAAGGACAATCCCAGAATGAGATATGAATGAAAAATGAATGCTCAAGTCTAGCTAGAATGCTCAAAATGCTCAGAATACTCCAAGATATGTGAGAAAATAACAAATGCTTCTAAACATGATATACTAGATTGCTAATGCAAATTCTGAAATTCTCTCAAAATCTCCCCAATGCTATCAAATGCTCTCAATATGCCTATAGTAAGGATGCTTTTGCTCTTGAAATTCTTGGATCCCAAACTAAAAGGAAATGGCTTGTGTTTATAGCATTTTCCCAAGGGTGGGGGGTAGAGTGAGTTGATCATGATCAAAGTTTGGTTAAGTCAAAAGCTTTGAAGTGTTTGCAAATGGAGGGAAAGTTGGTTGGTTGTCTCAAATATATTAGAAATTAAATAACTCCATCATTTAATTAAATTAGCCATGGAAGGGTGATTGGGTTGGATTTGATCTTTTTAATTTGAACTATATAATTGAAAAATCAATTGCATAATTTGATTAATCTCTTTAGGCTTGAATTTAATTATTTGATTTCATGATTATTTGATCTTTTAATTTGATTTGATTTTTGTCCATTTGTTTTGATCCATTTATTTTGCATTGAGATGATATTTTAAGGCATTTAGCTGAGATTTACAATTTGGAATGCTTGAGATACACCTGGTCAATTTTAGGTGTCTACAGAATATTTTAATCATCAACAAAATAATAAGAGAAAATAAGATACACAATAAGATTTCAAAGATTAGAACTCAAAGGTTCTTCATTATTCTCCAAACTACTTTGCTACTACAAAGAGGGAAATTACCAATTTAACTACCATAAAAAAATTACTATTTTTGGTATATTTTCACAAAACATGTTTTTTTTCCTTTTTTGGTAATTTCTAAAACTATCCCAAGAGATACCTAAATTTATAATTATTTAGAGTTAAGTGACATCACCATTCAACTCGCTAAGCAACTAAATACATAAAAATAAAGATACTACAAAACAAATCTAGAAAATCTAGAAAAAAATAGTAGTAGTCAATTTTGAGGCCTCATATGATGGAATTTGATCCCATAAATGTACCAAGATTTGGTCTAGTGGAATATAATTGATTGGCATATTTGAAAACTCTTAAAGACATGTCTGCCCATAAAATTTCAGCCAAAATGGATAACCGAGTCCAAAGTTATGACCAATGGAAGTCCCAACATCATTCTCATTTGGTTGAAAATAACACAACTCCTGCAAGTTCTTGTCATCAAAATGGTGCCATTTTAACTTATCTGGATTCTTCAATTCCAAGACTATAATCCATGTGTTATCTTCTAGTGGTCATCCTTCCCACTCTACAAGATAGATCTATTATATTCACCATGACAAGTATGAATAGTTTTCTTATCTAAAACCTATGGTACATTTTCTTTTTTGTTGCATCGAATTGCATATTTCCAATTAAATTCATCCTCACTATCACTAGCATAATATTAGCCATTTAAAGTATGTAAATAAGAGATATTAAACATAGGTTAAATATCAAGACCAGTGGATAAAACTACTTCATAAGCTTTGTCATTTATTTTCCTAAGAATTTTGCATGGGCCAATTTTCTTATATTATAATTTGTGATATGTCCCTATAGGAAACATGTCCTTTTTTGGTAGACCATAAAAATATCACTGACACTAAATAACTGATGTCTTCGACCATCATCTATTAAATATTTGGACCTCTCATTAATTTCTTTTAACTTTTGTCTTACTTCTTGCTATAACTAGTGGAGGTGTTCTACAAATGCTTCTCCATTATCACTAATTCTATCACCCAATGGCAGTTGTACTAAACCTCTAACACTGTTAGGATTCCTGCCACAAATAATTTGAAAAGGTGATTTACCTATTGACCTATTCATTAAACTGTTATAAGAAAATTATGCCTAAGGTAATGTAAAATCCCACTATATTAGCTTCTCTCGAATAACCCATCTCAACAAATTACAAAAAATTTGATTGATCACCTCCATTTTCCCATACATTAGAGGATGATATAAAATACTATATTGTAACTTTGCTCCAATATTCTTCCAAAACGTGCTATAGAAATGATTCAAGAACTCTCAATCAAAAGTGATAGTTTTTGGAACACTATTGAGTCTAATAATATTGAAAAGAATAAAATTTTCACCCTAATGTACCATCCTAAATGGTAAGAAATTAAGTATTGTATGATTCAAGGACTATTTTGTACCCACCTCAGTGTGTTTTCTATGATAGGATCTCATATGACACTTAATGGATATCTAAATTCAAATATGAGTCCTTTATCATTTGAATCTTGTTCAAAATCAAGGTTAGTTAGACCTTATTTCTTATTGTGCTCTTCTATTTTTCCTCCAATTCCATAATTTAATTGATCACCTAGATCCTATACTACCATTTATAGGATTTGTGTTCCATCTTGTCCTCAAAATTAGTTGTGCTTCATAATCCAGCATCTACCCTATCATCCCGACATCGAGTTCAAATTTGGGCCCATTTTCCTAGGAAAACATATTTCAAATACTTTGTTCCCTGTTGATGACAATTATTCAATTGTGCATTTTTATTGATGATACAAATGTATATACACTTATATAGTGATGTTACACAAATGTTTGCATCCAAACTGAGTACAATTAGTGTATGCCAAAAGAATCTCAGTGTTTACCGAGCTCAGTCAGGTATTGAAGACGTTCAGTTCTTACCGAGTTCACTCAGGCATTGCATTGAAGGTTGGACATTGAAGAATTTTAGTATTGATCAAGTTAAATAGTTAGTGTCATCCGACTAACAGATGATTACATTTTATGTTTAATTGGTTATATGAAGCCAAAAGATTTGAGTTTTATTATTTATTTGGAAGGTTATTGAGGCCAACTTGACAAGGTCTATCATATTTATATTAGGTCAAGTTTGGATTATGTAAATGGAATTAAATTAGTGGATGACAATATGATATGAATAACAAAGGTGAAATCAGATGGGATTCTAATTAAGGACATATCATCTGGACAACTCTGCAATAGAATATTTGATCAGTGAGGATCCATTTTACAACTAGAGCAATATCTAAATAAGAAAAGATTGTTGAATGTACAATCAGGCCAATCCATTGTTACTTTCTAACTATTGTAGCAGTGATTCAAATCTCTTAACAAAGTAGACTTAACAGTCTTTTGGAAATCCTCTCACAAGGTGACATTTCTACATTGATGTGCTTTGAAGACCTCTAACAATGCCACTCCTTATAGGGTGATTAAATCCTCTAATAGAGTCACACCTAACAGTGTGTTTTGTAACCTTTAACAGTGTTGGCTCCTAACAGGGCTCACTTTAGAAGAGTGAAAAACAATAACTAGTTTTAATTGGTGGTTTTTCCCATATTGGGTTTCCGTGTTAAGTCTTGGTGTCATCTGTGTTCATGCTATTTACTTTATGATTTATGTTTCTGCACATAATATCTAAAGTATAATTACTTTGAATATCTTAAGATTGATTTGTTCTCCGAGTTACAGTAGAATATCTTAATTAACTGAGTGACAATGATATATTGTTTAAGAAATCTAAGGGACTTGGATTTGTTTTTATGGTAAGTGATTCACCCCTCCCCTCTTAGTTACTCATCTCATTTAGAACAATTGGTATCAGAGAATCAAGTACGTATAGGGAAGGTTTAAAGGCCTAAGCTAAAGATCAAAGATGTCTTATAGAAGGGAGATCCCCAAACTTAACAAAGACAACTTCCACACATGGCAGGAGTTAATGAAGCTATATTTATCTACTATTAGAGATGGTGGTTTGCAATTCTTGGACAAAAAATATGTGGAACCACTGGTACCTTTGACTGTGGAAAAGATGGTGGACAAGAAGAATCATAACATAATGATGATTGATATAGCTTCTTCACTCAGCTACTTAGAATTTGATGAAGTCAAGGACTGCCCTACTACCTTTGATATGTGGAACAAACTACGTGATATTCATAGAGGAGATTTCAATGTAAAAATAGAAAAAGAAGAGAGTCTCTGAGGTCAATTTTATCATATGAAAATGAAAGAAGGAGAAGTCATTACAAAATACAGTGAAAGAATCAAGAAAAGTGTAAGTGACATCAGAGCTGCAGGTGGAACAATTGAAGAAAAAATAGTGGTTAGTAAGGTATTGATAACTTTACTTCCTATCTATGCAATTAGAGTTTCAGCTATTCAAGAGATGAGGTGCAGTAATGATATATCTCTAGATGCATTGATTGGAAGGCTATTAGCTTTTGAGTTGGACAATTTTAACAATTATTCTCCTGATCCTATAAATCTTGAGTCTGTGTTCAAAGCTAAGTTAAACCTTGGAAAGAAGGATAGATACTCTAAAAGAAAATAGATTGAACATGATAGTGATATGATGAATCTGATGACGAAGATATGGAAATCATTAAAGCACTACTTGCAAAGAGAGCTACCAAAGGAAAAGGTAACTACAAAGGAAGAATACCATTGATTTTTTTTTTCATGTAATGAGGTTGGTCACATTGCTGCCAAGTGTCCTAATAAAAATGACAAAGATGAGAGAAATTTCAAAAAATAGAAAAGCAAGAAAGATTTCAATAGTTACAAAATCTACAAGGACAAAGGTAATAAATCTTGTTATATTGCTAAAGATTCTAATAATGATGGAGATGAAGATGAAATGATTTACATGACTATTAAGGATGAGTCAGATAATGAAGATGATGAAAAGACTGCATTATTATCTCATATTAGCAAAAATTACACTTGGATAATTGATAGTGGTTGTTCTCACCACATGAATGGTGATAAAATCAAATTTAAAACTCTTGAGCACTATGATGGTGGGAGTGTCAATTTTGGGATTAATGATTCTTGCTATGTAAAGGATAGGTTGTATTTCTCTATCTAAAGGAATTAAATGTGATAATGCTTATTGGGTTCAAGGACTAACGCAAAATCTACTAAGTGTGGCACAAATGAATAACATTAGTTTCAAGGTAGAATTTATGAATGGTAAGGCCAAGCTCCTGGATGGTAAAGAACCTAGTTGAAACTAGTGAGCAAACAAAAGGTAATCTATTCTATCTTGATCTCAATGAAAGTTCATGTTTTATTGCACAAGTAGAAGAAATCTGGTTATGGCATAAAAGGTTGTTTCATGTGAACATAAGAAAGAAAAAAAGAGTAAGAGGTATTCCTATTTTAAAGAAACTTGAATTGGCAACATGCAAACAATGTCAAATTGGGAAAATGAGCAAATCTAGTTTCAAGAGAAAGAAGTATAATATTGAAGAAGTCTTGGAATTGGTACAGACTGATCTGTGTGAACCAAGTGGGACAACAAGTTACACTGGAGAGAAGTATATCATTCTATTTGTTGATGATCATTCTAGAATGATGACTGTTATGTTTCTCAGATAAAAATTAGAAGATTTTTAGAAGTTCAAATGGTACCTTGCCAGAGGTTAAAAGGAAACATGAAAGAAACTGAAGTGCCTAAGATCTGATAGAGGAGGAGAATTCATTTCTAATGAATTCAATGAATTTTTCAATGAAAGAGGAATCAAGGGACGAGTATCTTCCCCTAGTACACCACATAAAAATGGAATAGTAGAAAGAAGAAATAGATCCATCATGGATTGTGCAAGAACCTTAATGATTGAAAATAATATTTCTACCAAATACAGGAAGAAAGCCATCAACACTGCAATTCACACCTTAAACAGGGTTCAATTGAAGAAAGATACTGAGAAGACACCTTTTGAATTATGGTATGGCTATAAACCTAATCTTCATTATTTCAAAGTATTTGGAAGTAAATGTTACATCTTGAAGGAAGCAAGAAATGGAAAACTTGATGTAAAAGGAGATGAAGGCATATTCCTAGGCTACTCCTGTAAAAGAAAAGCATATAAATGTTTGAATCTTGCTAGTCATAAATTCATAGAGAGTGTACATGTAAAGATTAATGAGTTTGTAGAAAGATGTGAATAAAAAAGCAATAAAGATCCTGAGGACTACAAAAAATTTGTGTATTATGAACCTGATACTATACCTAAGACACAAGAAATGGTAATTGGACAACAATCCTATCAACCATTGAATTCATCAGTTCAAACTATGTTACAACCTATGCAACCCGAGGTGCTAGCAAAGAAAACTGAGTCTCATATAGATAAAATCGAGCCTTAGATAGAGCAAACCGAGTGTCAGACAGAGGGTACCAAGTTTCAGACAAAAGAACAAGATGAATTATTTAAGCATGAAGAAACAAGTGGAGCAAGTCCAGAATCAAGAAGGAAGGATCCTCTACTTTCCAAATATGTCAGAAGGCATCACGCACCTGAGGAAATAATTAGAGATTAGACAGAAGGTACAATGACAAGGAAAAAAATTAAAGGTACATGTTTGCTTAGTGAAATTGAACCTAGATCTATAAATGATGCATTGAATAATAAAAGTTGGATAAAAGCAATGAATGAAGAGATTGATCACATAGAAAAGAAAAAAACCTGGACTCTTGTACCTAGACCAAAAGACAAGAATGTAATTGGTACTAAATGGGTTTTAAGAAACAAGATGAATGAAAAAGGTGAAGTTTATAGAAATAAAGCCATATTAGTATGTAAAGGATATGCTTAAGAAGAGGGTATTGATTATGGAAAAACTTTTGCTCCTGGTGCAAGACTTGAAGGAGTCAGAATTCTTCTGGCATATGCTACACATAAAGGATACAAGGTATATCAAATGGATGTAAAGTCTACATTCTTGAGTGGGATCCTAGAAGAAGATGTCTATATTGAGCAACCTAAAGGTTTTGTTGCCTAACAAGAGGAATATGGTCTGCAAAGTGAACAAAGCCTTGTATGGAATGAAGCAAGCTCCGAGAGCCTAGTATGAAAGACAACATGGTTACCTAGTAAGTATTGGATTTCAAAGAACCAATGATAATAGTAGCTTGTACATAAAAGAAGGCCCTAAAGACAAGATACTATTAGCAGAGATATTTGTTGATGATATACTATTCACTTGATATTGTATGAGTTAATTTTGGCCTTCTAAATCAACCACACACTTCAACATAGTCATTCTTCACCAGGTACAGCCAAGGCTGAATATGAGTTATTCATCCTGACTGTCTGCGTGATTCGACCTGTTGCCTT
>MU225971.1:3167172-3199792 GCA_018584345.1 Thuja plicata | reverse complement strand
GGGTTCCCATGAATTTTGTTTAATCTAAAAAAACAAATCAAACAAACAGATCATGGGATCCACATATAACAAATAGGATTATGATCCAGCCGTGTACACAGTTGAATCCAAGTAAAATTTAAAAAAACTAAAAATTTAAAAAAAATTAACATTGGTCGAAATTTCGACCAATGCCACTATTTATTTCCACCAACGATTGGTCAAAATTTTGACCATTACACCAAAGATTTCAACGAAAATGCTTTGCTTTCCACCAATGGGATGGTCAACATTTTGACCAATTGCACAGCTTTTTTCGACCAAATATTGGTCAAAATTTTGACCAATGCACTAAAAAATGATGGCTTGGGCTATAGTCAAAATTTTGACCTTTGTTTTGGTCGAAATTTCGACCAATTATAAATACGTCGAAATTTTGACAAAAAAATACCGACAAAAGTTTTGGTCGTAAATTGGTCAAAATTACGGTCGAAATTTCGACCAATTGTCGTCGAAAATTGAGGTCAAATTTACTAGTGATGTGCTTCAATGCCTATTCAAAAGGATTATCCATCATTCTTCCAAACATATCCAAGCATCTACCTTATCCTTACAAGTGGCTCCATGTCAAGAGGATAACCCAAAGAGAAAAGAAAAAAGTATCAATAAAGATCAAGATGAGGATGTTATCCAATCCCCTCCCATATTTGATGAAGGTCCCATATCCATAGAATCCGGTGATGATCCCCTTGTAGCCTTTCATTTCTTCCAAGATGATATCTTTTCGGGCCAAGAACAAAGTGTCCTTCCAAGCTCGATATCTAGTCCACTTCCCAAGCAAGATCAAGATATCCCTTCCACCATTTCTAATGAACATATTGAAAATCAAGAGAAAAACATCCTTTCTACACCATTCAAAGATCCTTGTCAAGATCAAAATACCCCATCAACTCCTTTTCATGATCCTCCATATTCACCTCAAGAAACCATCATTCCTCCATATCCCTTGCCTAAGAATAAATCCCTTCAAGCTTTAGTTGATCCTATCAAAGTTTCTCCCATGAAAGCTACTCATAAGCCTATTGGTATAAAGATAAATCTTAAAGATGAGAGCCTTGAAAATGTAACTCATGCCAAAGATATTGATATCCCTTTCACACCTTATCTTCCTCCATTCAAATGCAACCATACACCTTCACCAACCTCAAAATTTATTTTGGGTTCCTATGTCCCAAAGCTAAAGTATTCATCCCTTCCATCCATATTGGGTTCATATATTCCTTCAACAACTATTCCTACTATCCCTAGCTCGCCATTCACTTACCCTAACATGTATCAAGATCAACGAAGGCACACATACTTGAAGAATGTCCAAACACCCATCCATATGAAATTATTCCTATTCACCCACAATTCTGAATTCTTTTGGAAGTAATTTGGATGTGCAACATAAAAATAAGAAATCCAAGAATCCACATGTGTATAAAAATCACCATGTCCCATCTAATCGACATGTGAATGAAAAGAAAAAACAAATATCCAAAATGCCACAAAGGTCCACAAAGAAAAATGAAAAATCCAAGAGGCTGCAAAGGTCCACCAAGAAAAAGGAAGAATCAAAGAAAATGTGGGTTCCTAAATCCCGAAATGCATTCAAAAGCATCACAAAAGAAATAAAAATCAAAGACTATGTGTATTCCCAAGTCACTTTTGAAAGACTTGCACACAAAATAAAAATCAAAGTTGGCATTCAAGCTTCCAAAGGCTGCCAAGTTCCATCTCCTTCCAAACATTTTCCACTTTCCAACTCTACTTTGGGTTCTTATATCCCAAAATCCACTATCTTAGCTACATCCTCACCTCCTTCATCCATTGTTCCTCCATCATCCCACCACCCTTCAAAGTGTGTGTCACAGTTGATCTTGCCAACATTTCCATTCACAACATACCTTCTTATCCTCACATTCATTATCCAATTCATGCTTTCCATCTTTTCATCCCTCTTATCCCATCTATGGAAGAAAACGTTCACCACCATCTACCCTTATCTTCCATATCTATCCTTTGTCATCACCTTATCAATATATTTGAGCATCCTAGCCATAGCCATGGTTTATTATATCATATCTTTCAGAAGAGTATTGTCCAAAGATACAAATGTTGGGGAAACTTTGAAAAATACAAAAAATGAAAAAATTGAAAAAAATCTAGAAAAGTGCCTTGGTGAAAACCTGGTAAAACATGCATCTTGGTAGCAAAAGTAAAGAAAAATAAACCTATGCTATGGTGAAAACCACTTCTTTTGGTGCCTTGGACAAGTACCATGATGAAAACCTAGTAAACAGGCATCATGCATAATTCCTTCCTCTCGCACTCTACACTTGGGGGCAAGTTTTCATCCATGTTATCCTCCATCTTCCATATTCTACCATTTATCTCACTTGCATCCATATTCCCTTTTTTACCTTTGGTCTTGACAAGGTTGAACATATCCATGAGCATCAAGTATCTTGACACCATTATCCTTTCCATCAGCTTATTCACTTGTTGCATCCATGCTACCCTATCATGAATTTGCTTCTCCCCAATCTACCTTCATTATTCCTAAGCAATCTTTCCATAATCCCAAAATCATCCCCTCATAGCCTCCAATACCCTTTATCCTAATCGTGCTATATTATCCACATCTTACACAAATTGCTCCATTGGTCTTGATTGAAAATGAAGGATGTAAAGTACAAAAAATTTGTTATCAAAATCTTCTTGACATGTCCACTCTTTTGGATCACTCACTTTCATGACATTAGGTCATTATCCTAGATGCTATCTAGAACTGCATCATTGGCTTCCATTGCTTATCCAAAAACATGTTTTGCATTGATATATCCTTTTTCCTTAGCTTGGGTAATCTTGAGGAGATGGTCATATGGGTCACATTCACATGCTTCATCCATCATGGCCATTCCATCTCTAATCCACTAACTTCCAAATCCATCTTTCATGTCCTATACCTTGCTAGACATTGGGGGAAAACCAATGTAATCTTGTTTGAGAGATGGTAAATTCTAAGAATTCTAAAAATAAAAAAATTCAAAAAATAATTTAAAAAAATAAAAAAATAAAAAAATCTTGCATAAAGTCTTTCAGCTGCATTGTCACATACTCGGTTACATTTGCCAAAGATTTACATGGTCTCATTTTTACTTGTGGGCAAACATCATGGATTTTGGTACCAAATGGATTCAAAAGTGCAACACCTTGTTCACACATCAGAAGCAGATTTTCAGATTCAGAGGAGAGATATTTCAGAACTTTTTATGGATATCATTGTTTGACCCTATACAGTTTGATTCGATAACATGATCCTTGAGATTCGTTGCCTTATTTTATCATGATTAAAAATTGAAAAACCCTAAATGATCAGAATGTTTGGAATTCTTTTTGAAAATCTTGGTACATTGCAGAACACTTGGAATTTTTGATGGGTTTTTCATTGACTTTTTTGAGTCATGTTCTTTTTAGCTAATTGAGGATGTTTTGACTAGATTGGCGATAATGGAGACATGATGTTTTCTTAGGCTTCTGTGTGACTATTTTGAGGAAATTTTTTTAACTTGTGTGAATTAGTCTAACAAAATGGTCATCAAAGAACCATCAAGGACATTCATATGGGAAGGAGGTTTAACCTTTGTTTGTTCACGCAAAAGGATACCTTGGCTATTTAAATCCTCCATATCTTAATACCAACCTCCACTTGCAACATTGAATCCGATTAAACCAGTATTCATACTCCCATAGTTGGTCATTCAACTAGTGAGGGTTGCACTAGGTTCTTTAAATGAGGTTACCATATGAGATGAAATTCGTATTCATATTCTTACGGTCGCAGTGGCACCAGTAAGGATTGTATCGACTCCTAGTTCCACAACACTCAATGATAAAAAAATATCTCAGTTTGCATTTCTTTCACAAACCTCAAGGACAATTAGTTGCATTGCATTGCATTCATGTTAGATTAATTGCATTTATTTAGAAGTATCTTTCCAAGTGAAGGGGGTGGAAGTGAATCATTGTTACATCATCAAAGTCCTAATCAATGTCCTCAAATATCTAATTCATTAAATTGATCAATGTTACATCAAGGATATCATCATTATACATCTACTCACCTAGGGGCAACCTCACCATCTGATCAACTCAGAGAAACCTAACTCTGTTTATCCCCATCCCTACATCTGCACCTAAATCATATCAAATGACCCTATCTATCAGCCTCCCACCATCAATCTTCCCATCCAATCTAATCCAATCCAATCCAATCGAATATCAATCAGTCGAATCATCCAATTGATCATCTAACATCAATCATTTATCCTATCATCCATTTAGTCATTTTGAGCACATCAAATTTCCTAACTCTAGATCTTGAGGAAGGAAATTTAATCCATTTCTTCATCTCTCTAGATCTTGAGAGCGAATTATCAGTTTATCCAATCAATCCATTTGTTCGTCTCTCTAGATATTGAGAGTGAATTATCAGTTTATCCAATCAATCCATCAACCTACTTATCTGATTGAAATCAATACAACATCAACCAAGTGATTCTAACTGACATCAAGTGATATCTGATCATCATCACCTTATCTCAAACATCAACAACATTTTCTCAATCATAGCTATTATCATCAAATTCTCTTCACACTGGGGCATATTTTGTTTCCAAGATCAACATCATTGTTAATCAGAAATGCAATCATCTTGGATCTATTCTATCAACATTATTCATCAAATTTTTCATGCCTATGATCAATATGATTTCATTTCTAATGGGGCATCATCATATCATCCAACTGGGATTCCGCAGCATACCTTGTATAAAATTTGGGGCATTAAAATTTTAAACTTTATCAATCGGAGTTTCATATTGGATTTTCATATCAGAGTTTCATATTAGAGCATCATATCGGCATTTTCATATCAATGTTTCATATCAGAGCATCATATCAGGGTTTCATATCAGAGCATCATATCAGGGTTTCATATTGGATTTTCATATCAGAGTTTCATATTAGAGTTTCATATTAGATTTTCATATCAAGGTTTCATATCAGGTTTTCATATCAGTCAATCAGCTCATCAGCATCGAATCAACGCCTAGGACAATCAAGCTTTCTTTGAATCAATGGGCTTCGCACATAAATTCAAAGAGGGGCATTTGTAGACACCTAAAATTCACCAGGTGTATCTCAAGCATTCCAAATTGCAAATCTCAGCTAAATGCCTTAAAATCTCATCTCAATGCAAAAAAAATGGATCAAAACAAATGGGCAAAAATCAAATCAAATTAAAAGATCAAATAATCATGAAATCAAATAATTAAATTCAATCCTAAAGAGATTAATCAAATTATGCAATTGATTTTTCAATTGTATAGTTCAAATCAAAAAGATCAAATCCAACCCAATCACCCTTCCATGGCTAATTTAATTAAATGATGGAGTTATTTAATTTCTAATATCTTTGAGACAACCAACCAACTTTCCCTCCATTTGCAAACACCTCAAAGCTTTTGACTTAACCAAACTTTGATCATGATCAACTCACTCTACCCCCTACCCTTGGGAAAATGCTATAAATACAAGCCATTTCCTTTTTGTTTGGGATCCAAGAATTTCAAGAGAAAAAACATCCTTACTATAGTCATATTGAGAGCATTTGATAGCATTGGAGAGCTTTTGAGAGAATTTCAGCATTTGCGTTAGCATTCTAGTATATCATGTTTAGAAGCATTTGTTATTTTCTCACATATCTTGGAGCATTTGAAGCATTTTGAGCATTTTGAGCATTCTAGCTAGACTTGAGCATTCATTTTTCATTCATATCTCGTTCTAGGATTGTCCTTGAGAGAGATTAAGCTTGAGATATCTCTTAACAAAGCTTGGATAGAGAACCATGAGATGATATAGATTGTTAGCTTCAATTCTTAGATTAATTTGTTTTATCTTTCCATATAATTGTTGCTCTTAATCTTAATTTCATGAAGGTGTATTTTCTTACACACATATTCTTACAGCACCTTCCATATATTTTCTAGATGGGAAAGGATTTGGTTACCTTCTAACTACTGCTATTTTGCCAAGGTGAATCATGGGAATTTTCGTACAAGATTCACCTTCTCATCTTGTAAATGGAAAATTTATGGATGATTCTTTCCTCATCTTTCTTGAAGTTGAGCACAATGTTTATGAGGAATACCTATGCCTTGATACATTTTATTTGGCCTTTGGTTCAGTTATTTAATGACAAAAAACTTTGTGCTATAGGCTCCACCTCAAATTCTCTGATATGGGTGAAAGTGGATCAAGCATAGTGAAACCTTTGATTTATGAGCTTGCCTCTTTCTTTTGAAGGATCCTCCTTGGATATTTGGAATGCAGTTCTTGACCAAATTGAGAAGAAGCCTTCTTACTAGATTGCCAAGTTGCTTTCTCTGGCTAATAATTTCTAGATTTTGTCTAAATTTTTAGTTGCTACTCTTTTTACTATTTTTCTTATTGGGATCCTATAAATTCTTCCTATAACAAGCTTGATAAGATTATTTGAGATTTTTTGTGGGATTTGGGATCCAAAACATTATGACTTGCAACAAGTTTCTTGAGAATATTATTTCCTTCCCAAAGATTCTAGAGGGCTCAGGATTCTCTCCAACAAGAAGTAAGATCTTTCCCTACATGAAAATGGATTATCCCTTAAATTATTGGCAATGAACAATGGAAATTTCTCTTCAAGCACTTAATTTCTTTAATATATCTAGTTAATAAGCCTTGTTAGAATGGGGTTGGATTTCAAACCCTTCTTTTTGTGAAGATGAAATGAATATTAAGGAACATTTTTTTTTGAAAGAATATAGCAAGCATGTGAATTTGTCAAACCTTCACTTCATTAGGATGGGGATAGATTCAGGGATAGTTTTTCTTTTTACAAAAATTTGGTGGTTGTCATTTGTTCAAGTTCAATGGATTCATCTATCTCTTGTCCCTAAATTTTGTGCTCTATGCTTTCATAAGTATGAAATTCACGCTACTTAGGATCATTTTTATAAAGATATTATGAATCTTCTTTCTCGGAAGGATATGCACGCCTAGTTTTACGTCATACATGAAGATAATTATTATGACCTTTTCATGTTGATGTTGGTATACGGTGACTGATTAGGAAATTACTATACACCCATTCATTTTTTTGTTAGCTTGTCAATAATTTTAGGTTTGGTTAACTCGTCAAGCATTTTATAGGTTAATATTTTAACCAACCCTTTAAACTAACATTGGTAACCACCTAAAAGGCCTATAAATAAGTGGTGGTATAATATGAAGAAAAAAATATAATTTGGTCTTTGCTCGATAATAAAATAAGTGAATGATTATTTCTCTGGTGGATGTAGCCCATATTGGGTCAACCACTTTGATTATTTGTGCTATTTTAATTTTTTCTTCTCTTATTTTTTCATTATATTTATATTTTTTATTGCTCATAGTTGCTTGAACCCTAACAATTGGTACTAGATTGATGTATAGCTCAGTGATTTTGTATGAAATCTCATATTTGAGTGGGAGCAATAGTAGAGGAAGGCATGCTTAAGGTTGATAAGCTCAATTTCTAAAAATACTAGCTATGGAAGATTTAACTTAAATATTATCTATATCAAAATGATCTTTACTTACCGTTGGGTTGAAAAGAAAAGAAGGTGTTGACTATGTTAGATGAACAATGGGAGGTTATTGATAGGAAGGCACTAGGAAAAATATGGTTGTGCCTCTCATCATCGGTGATTTTCAATATAGAAAAATTAACAACAATGAATGGTTTGATGAAGGAATTAGATGAATTGTATGAAAAAACATTGACCACAAATAAGGTATTTCTTATCAAACATTTATCTAATATGAAGTTTCCAGAAGATGGGTCTATTACTGATCATTTAAATAAGCTTAATATGGTTACTAGCTAGCTATGTTATTTAAAAGAATACTTTGATGATGAGGTTAAGGATTTATTGAATTTATGCTCATTGCTTGAAAGCTAGAATAGTTTGGTCATGGATGTAAGTAACTCTATCTCTGGTTCAAACACTTTAAAGTTTATTAAAGTTGTTGCTGTTATCTTGAGCGTAGAAATATGATGGAAAATCATAGGTGAGATATCAAGTAATGCTTTGACTATTGATAAAAGGGGAAAAAAAAGGGAAAGTGGAAAGAGCCTAGGTAATCATAGGAAATCTAGAAATTGTAGATCCAAATCTAAGGTAAATTTGGACTGCTAGAATTGTGGAAAGAAAGGACATCTAAAGAAATATTGTTCGTCTCGAAAGGGAAAACAAGGATACAAAAAACAAGAATATAACAAGGAAGGAAATGTACTAGGTGAGGTGTTACCAGATGCTTTGATTCTTTATTTGGATAATATTATTGATTCTTGGGTGGTAGATTCAGGATCTTTTCATGGCATACGCCATTCAGAAAATATTTTCTAGACCATGTTCAAGGTGATTTTTGATAGGTTTATTTAGGTGATGATGTACCATGCAAGATTCTTGGAAAGGGTGACATACATATAAAATTATCAAATATAAATAAATGGATACTGAAAGAGGTGAGACATATTTCTAATTTGAGAATAAATTTAATATCAACAAGAAAATTGGGAAGTGGTGGTTGCAGAATTATATTCAAAGATAATTCATGGAAGGTTACTAAAGAATCATTGATAATATAAAAAGGGGAAAAGGTACATACATTGTATTCTTGTACTAGTAATACTGATTATTCTACTTCCATAATTTATAAAGGAAAGGATACAACTTAATGGCATCATAAACTTGGACACATGAGTGAGAAGGGGATGAAGCTTCTCCATTCAAAGAATTTATTACCAAGTTTGAAACAACTTGAATTGAATTTTTGTGAAAATTGTGTTAATGGAAAACAAAAGAGAGTTATATTTCTATAAGTTGGGAAATAAAAGAGGAGTGAAAAGCTAGAGATTTTGCATTCTTATGTATGGGGACCAACCCATGTACCATCTTTTGGTGGGACTTATTATTATATTACTTTTACTGATGATGCAAATAGGAAAACTTGGGTTTATTTCAATTTTATAAAATATGATTTATTTGAAGTCTTTGAGAAATATAAATCCTTGGTTGAGAATGAGACAAGAAGAAAGGTAAAATTTCTTAGTTCAGATAATGGAGGTGAGTGCTACAATAGAGAGTTTATAGTTATTGTTCATACCATGGGATTCATAGATAAAAGAAAGTTCCTAGAATCCCAAAACAAATTGATGTGTCTAAAATAATGATAAAAACTATCATGGAGCATGCAAGGCACATGAGATCGAATGCAAGATTTCCCTTATAATTTTGTGCAGATGTTGAAGATACTATTGTTTACTTGATAAACAAAGGGCCTTAAAGTTCCTTAGATGGTGGTATTCCAGAGGAGGCATAGAAAATAATTGCAGAAAGGATGAATAGAACTATACTTGATTCTACCAGGATGATGACAATTCAAGGTGATGTACCTAATTCATATTGAAGAGAATCCATTAGCATTGTAGTCTACATAGTGAACTAGGTACAAGTGAAGAAAGGAATTGGTAATACACCTTATGAATTATGGTATGGTCACACACCTAGTGTTAAACATTTCAAAGTTTTTGGTAGTAGATGCTATATCAAGAGAGATGATTTCAATAGAAAGTTTGACCCCAAAGCAATACAGGTATTTTCCTCCCAGATATACTACTAAAATAAGGGCCTATAAGTGTTTAAAAAAAAGAATAACAAGATGATTGAAAGTGCAAATGTGAAGGTAGATGAATATCCACATAAATTTGATGAGAAATGCAAGCAAGAACTTGGAAATGATCAAGATTTTATGTATGTGCAACTGCAAGAGAAAAAATTGTTCAACACAACAATAAGGAAGAAGTGGTTCAACCAGTGGAACAAAAAGAAAAAGCATCTAGACCTAAAATTTTTATTCCAGGTATGTGAAATTAAATCATTTTTCTGGTTAGATCATTGGTGATAAGGATGTTGGAGTATAGACAAGAAGGAGAATCATACAAAGTACATGTCTAATTTCAAAGTTTGAGCCTAAAATGATGAAGGAAGCTTTGAAGAATGAATACTAGATAAAAGCGATCGAAGAGGAAATTGATCAGATTGAGAAGAATGATACATGGTCACTTATTCCTAGACCAAAAAATAAGAGTGAAATTGGTACTAAGTGGGTTTTCAGGAACAAATTGAATGAAGATGGTGAAGTGGTTCATAATAAGGCAATACTTGTGTGTAAGGACTATGCATAAGAGGAAGGAACAGACTATGGAGAAACATTTTCTCCTGCACGACAACACTTGAAGGGGTAAGAGTTTTACTTTCTTATGCTTCCAATAATAATTTTTTTCAAATGGATGTCAAATATAATTTTCTAAATGGGATTCTTAAAGAAGAGGCTTACATAGAGAAACCAAATGGATTTTATTTGACTGAGAAAAAGGATATGGTGTGCAAGCTGCAAAAGACACTATATGGATTGAAACAAGCACCTAGAACATGGTATGAAATATTACACTTTATATCATCAAGATTTATTTCATAAGAAAAAGTGAATATAGTCATTTGTACTTGAAGGTCTAAGATGATAAGCTAATGTTAGATGAAGTGTTTGTGGATGACATGATTTTTGGAGGAAATGATAAGATGTGCTTGGAATTTACACAAGAGAGAAAGAAAGAGTTTGAGATGTCAATGATAGGAGAAATCAAGTTATTTATTGGATTGCAGAGTTCACATCTAAAGAATCACATCTATATCAGACAGTCTAAGTACATAAAGGAAGTACTGAAGACTTTTGGAATGGAAGATTTTGAGGTAGTTGGAACCCCCATGGTGACAGGATGCAAGTTATCTAAGGATGACAAGTTAAGTGTAGTGAATGCAACTCTATACATATCCATGATTGGTAAGTTGAATTATATTGTCCATAGTAGACCTATCATTGCACATGAAGTTGGAATAGTGGCCATATTTCAAGCTAATCCTAAGGAATCTCACATTTTAGAAGTGAGGAGGATATTTAGGTACTTGAAAGGGACAAAAGAGAGTGTTTATCTTGACTATGATATATTATTAATCCTTTGATTGCTACAGTATTGGAGTACTGCAAGGCATCATTTCAATTCACAGAAGATCATTCTGTGTAAGATAGAAAAATGCTTGATCCGGATTGAAAAGTTAGTGTTAGATCAGTTAGCGGTGGTGATGCGATTGATTTCAGAGGATGTTTTCATGATTCCGGTGTCAAGGTGACAAGGTATAACAAATTTGTGATTTTAATTTTGTATTTCATTTCTTGAGGTGATTAGATTTAATCAAGTTTCTGAAGCGTTTAAAGAAGTAAAAAAAGGTTTGACTATTCTTGAATGTGTGATGGATCTGACGGATGACAAAGGCTTGAAATTGCAATTAATAATTTGTGACACATTTTAGGGTTCAAGGATTGAGTGGGAATGAATTGTAATGATAAATTCAACTATATTATGTCATGTCTAAGGAGGTGGATGCCTAATAAACTTGTAATGTATTTATATGTAAATTGATGAATTATGCAAGTGTAGATCATAGATGCAAAGGTGCGGTAGAGTGAAGAGAAAATATTGTCTAGAAGAATAAGATGTTTTGTTTTTAATTCAATCTGTACAAGAAGAGGAGGAGTGCTATACGCAGAGCATTGGTATTTGTTGATTCCTAATAGGTTCTGCAACAAAATCCCTTAACCGAGTAGATCATAACAAGACTTGATCAGTATATCCTTTAACCAGGTGGCTCTTTAATTAGGATTTAAATCCTTTAATAAGGTTACTTCTAATAGGGTAAAACCTCCTAACAATGCTAGAGGGAAATCCCTTATGCAGGTGACTCCTAGCATGGTTTTCTCATAACATGGCATTATTGCAAGATTTTAATAGGGCTAGACCTTTAACAGAGCACATTTCAAAAGAGTGCAATATTTGTGGGTACTAATTCCTACTATTATTTTTCTCTCTAACCAATGGTTTCCATGATAAAATACTGGCATAACTTTTTTTCATGGATGGATGCTTATTTGGTAATTTTGTTTATTGCTTCATATGGTCTAAAGTTGATGAATATTGTTGAACGAATTATGAAAAGTTATGATCTGTTAGATTATTGATTCACCCCCGTAACTCAGTAATCTTGGACCTTATAGTATAACCAAACCTATGATTGGTGGATTTCTATATCAAACTTCTTTAAGATGAAATATTATGCATGCCATCTACCTAGCTACCAACTATCAAGCTATTCCAATACAATCTCATGAGGTAGCAGTAAAAGTGATATTGCAATACTTAAAAGGTGCTCTAGATTTTGAACTATAATATATGAAAGATGGTGTTTTCTCACTAAAATATTTTACAAATGTTGACTCAGCGGGATGTGTATATGATAGAAGTACTTTTGGTAGAGCATTCTTTTTATGAGATAACTTAGTCTCTTGGATGAGAAAAAATAATATTTAGTCTTTCTATCCACTATAGAGACAAAATATATTACAAAAACATCTTCTTCTACCCATATAATTTGGATGTAGAGGAATCTAAAGGATGTGGAGGTATTTTTTAATGAGGCAATTCTAATAGTCTCTGATAAAATAAGTGCCATTAATATCTCCAAGAATCTGATGATACATTCTAGAATAAAACATATCACTATCTAGTATCACTTATTAGGGGAGAATGTTGCTAAGAAGGAATTAAAATTGGAATATGTGTCTATAAAGGAAAAAAATTGTACACATTTTTAATAAGAATCTAATAAGGATACTTTTGAGTATCTTAGGTAAAAATTTGGATTTATCCCCCCCCCACCCCCACTTTAAAACTAGATGCATAAGAGGTATGCAAATTCCCAGGGGTAGAACAAACTTTCATCAACTATCTCCTAGATTGATACTATGATTGCTCTCATGGGGAGTAGTTTAGGTGAAAATTTGCAAGATAGATTGTAGAAAAATAGTTCCCTTAAATAGGGGAGAAATCATGGTTATTATACATTGAATCAAAAAGGAATATTTTTTCCACCTTTTATTCTTGATGTCAAAGGGGCATAAGGAAATTGAGAAAGATATGTTGTTTCAAAGGTCATTGGTGTTTCTGCCAATGATACAGGGGGAGGTTATTAACATTATGATTTTCATTTTCATTGATGTCCAAAACCTATAGAGATTAAAATAATCACTTCACCTTGTATTGATTGATGATAAATATTTTAATAATGATTGAGGAATTTTGTGACTTATCCAACAGATTGCAATATGCTGGCAATAATATTTGAAGATCTTATTGAAATGATGAATGCATGTAGCTCTAGTCTTAATGACTGGCTAGTTGACAAGTTGGTTTGAGTAGGCTTGGATATTGAATTTCATTACTTCAAAATTTAATTTTAGGGTATGCAATTTGCTAGAATTAATTAGATGGTTTGTATGGTATTTTAGTTCAGGAGTCTCTTGTTGATGTTGTCAACAACTATAAATTATTTTCACATGCACTATTATTTTGTTTGTGTTGGCTTTTGGCTAACTTAACTATCTTTGGTAACTTGATTCTGGTCGGTTGGGTCTAGATATAGGTTAGGAGAAGAGATAAGAGACCTAAGAAGATTTTTCTATAGCATGATGTTCTTTGGATTGTGTGACATGTATTGGAGAATGTTTTGGACCAACTGATAACTTAGTTTTAATATTTTTTCACACTTTACTGTTGGGTATAGACTCAGAAGGATTTGTAGTGCTCATGGGTTAATTATATTACCTGAAATATATAATTTAAGATGTGATTGGTTCCTCTTTACTTCCTAGAGTGGACCAAATTGATTATTTTTAATCAAGGTGACCAACCTTGTAATAATAATGCCTACTTTCTTGTGCCTGACCTTGTTAATATTTTTGTTGGACAAATCACTATATATTTCAATGGAACATATTGAGATTAATATGAGAGCAAGGTTGAGAATTTTGTATGATTCAAGTGTGAAGATGAGTATATGAAAAGAAGTAATAATTGATAATGTGATTAAATAATAAGACTAGAAGATCATTATAATTGTTGAGGATATTCAATTTTATTCTTTTTAAATTAGTGATTTTATATTTGTGTTCATTGAGGGCTAGAGTAGTCCTTGGCAATGTGCCTAAATTAGAAGGGACAATGAGTCTATTTGCTTCTAACCTAACACATTGTAATTATATATTTGGATATAGTGAATGCATTTCTCGCCGTGTTTTTTCTATTCTTGGGTTTTCCAAGTAAATCTAGTGTTTATATGTATTCATGTGTATTTGGATCACCACTTTATCTTTTGTTGATTATTGATTTAATTAATTCAAAGTTTAGATAAAATTTATAAAATAATACTTATGTTAACTCACCCAATTCTAAAAACCTAGAAGATTTCAACGCATATGATTTCATCCTTTTTCCACAATAAGTTTAATGATTGTACAAAACTTTAAAAAGTGCATAAATGCCCCCATCTCATCCATTTCATTTTGTACCCCTTCATCCCTCCTTGCATTCACGTATGCCTACCTGTAATGGTTGTCCCAAGATGAATGATCAATTACTCAAATATACCAAAAACATATGATTATCCTTGTATTAGTTGCATACCCTAAAAACACGTATATTAGTCCTACATATTGTATCACATGTTGCATACATTGCATGTTAATAACTATTATATACATTATAAAAATCACATAAACATAATAGATTACTCCATAGTATCATAATCATCCTAAACAGAAAGCATATACATCATAGAATAGTCCTTCACATCAGAATCATTGTAGATAGAAAGCATAAACATCAATAGAAAAAAAACATATGGAGACGCCACCAAAATTGCATATCATAGATATATCTCAAAAATCATCTGTGAGAACATAAAAATTATAGTCTCTTTCTAATGAAGCTCACACATTTAGAATATATCAAGTGTCAAATATTATTTCCTTCAATTGAGTTGCAAGATTCACCAAAGAACTAGCCTTCTTCAATCTACAACAATCTGAGATAAATGGCCAATTGACAAGAATCACTTACAAATACAAATAAATCTTCTACTCTTTAGGCTTTCTAGGACCTAGGGGTTAACCCTTTGCAATACTCATTGATTTTAACATACTTTTAAAAGTTATTACATCTTAGCAGATTCTTAGTGTATATCATCAATGCATATCTAAAAGTAAAAATAACTCAAGCCTACACCTAATAAAGAGAAAGTAAAAGTAATTTTAGATTTATGCATTTGAATCCTTCTAGAATGTGCAAAAGATAACCTAGATAATCATTCCCTTATTCATTCATAGAGTCAACATGAAAAGACCGTTTGTTACAGTGCCAAAAGCCCAAAATTAGAGATCTTCAAACCATTGTTGTATTACAACAATATTCAGATCTCATTTGCACATGTTGGTAACATTCTTCTTACTCAAGAGACATTATAACATGTTTTCACACTAACACTGCAGACTGATTTGTTTGCCATTGTCCCAAATCTGACTAAAACATGTTGAAAATAAAATTTGAAAGAAAAATAAGTCCTCAGCTAACCTGTACAAACAATTGCATTAGCAAAATTGGAAAGTGAAACCAATAAAATGAGAAGAGAAGGAAGAAAAATAAGAAGGAAGAGAAAAGTTTCGGATGTAATATGTAGTTGACATGTCTCCTTCCGAATTCTGATTTGTAAAAATAGAATATTCTCCCTCTCAACTCTCAAGCTGAAAATATTTGATATGCATCACCTTTGGATTGACTTGCACTCTTTTCCATTTTGTTATAAATTTAAATACTATCAGTTTTCAGATTAATCATTTTGCAACTATAACATTTAGTTTTACCTTTTTCCTTTTATTTTGATTTCTTGTTATCTATAATATTTCATTTGCAAAGTATTTTCTACTTCCCATTTTCACTTTGCAACTGAAATATCTAATCTTGTTATCTATAATATTCATTTGCAAAGTATTTTTCTATTTCCCATTTTCACTTTGCAACTGAAATATCTAATCTTATTTATGCACTAGCGTCTCACATGAGCAACATCCTTATGATGACAAATTAACATTCTTTGCATCTTCGCCCTATGTTTAAAAATATTTCTCCCCTAATAAAATACCACATACGCCTTTTAATTTTTTCATATAAAAGAATATTTTTGCATTTTCAATCTACATTTTAATGAAAACGTTATCACCTTGAGTGAAAACAAAATCCCTCAGCAAGCCTGTAAAAATATTTACACATTTTCCTCTTGTTAAAGAAAACAACCCTGGAGTAATCACTTTTGCTTCCACATGCAAATGTTACACTCTCACGTAAAAATAGTTTCCCCCAAATTTTGCACATTTTGGTAAATTTCGTGAATAAATTTTACCACTGAGTGTAATCATTTAATTGTAATACACCATTCCCATGAGTAAAAATATCCACTTCGGTGAAATACAATTGGTGGTAGTTGAAAACAAGTGCTACGAAAAGGCTTGTTTACTGCAAATCATACTTGTTAAAATCAATTCTATTGTAAACAAGTGCTACGAAATTTTATATAAAATCTGAAAAATTTAATAAATTATGTTTGTATATATTATAATTTCATTTGTATCATTATAATTCTATAAATTTAAAATATAGTTAAAAATTTTAAATGGAAGGTGGAATTTAAAAAATAAATAATAAAGAATTAATGAAATACTAAAATTACATAATATAACATATATAATATAGTACTTTTATATTATATATTATAGAATAATATATATTCTATATTAGAAATTGTAATAATTATTTATAGTATATATATTAAAAAATAATATAGTAAATTTATTTAGAATATATAATAGTTATATATTATAAATAATTGAATTTTTTAATGAAAATAGGATGTTTAGAGTAATATCTCATAATTCTCGTGCACAACTGAATGCAATAGTATATTGCGTACAATAAGACATATCAATTAATTCACTTTCGTATATAGTAAAAATTTACCATCAATGATCATCTTTTGACCATTGTATTATGTCTTTAATAAACACTTTTACCTTTTATGTCTTTAAAATAACATAGCTAATTACTTGTAAATCTAAGAGTATCTTGTGCATGAATGTCCATATATTATATAATCGATTAGCATCGTACTATTACATAAGCCGCTCATATCATGCTAACTCACATCCACCAAAATCTGCCTGCACGCTTCATGACTGAAATTATCTCATACTATTTATCACTAATTTTTCATAAACCAGCATTCCCATCGATGAAATTGTTTGCACAAATTTACAATTTTTTCCCTATTAAACACAAATACTATTGCAATTTCTATACACACGCATATATAAGGCACCAGCATCGATCCCTCTGTTGATATCTTCCTCCAGTGCTCCCAAAATCTACAAGCCAATTTTGGGTCAAAACTCCTTTCTCTCTACATAAACAAACATCCGCACCCCACTCCAAAGATCCATCACACAGGGAAGACAATGGCAAAGCATGCTCGTGAAGCTTGTTGAATCAGATGTTACACCTATGATTTGCATTTGCTTGCAGTTTCTAAAACCTTTCCCCAAATTTGTCTATGCATATCTTGCAATCATCACATCAGTGAGATGGGATTTCCTTGAGGCATTTTGTTGAAATAGTTCACGTGCCCTATGTATTTCAGCATTCTACCCCGATGACATCTCCTGTTGCCATCGCTACTCCTTTGGCATGCTCAACAATGTTGATCCAGTAAAACTATGTAGCTGCATGTACAATCAAACAAAAACCCTCAATACTAAGATGCATTTCCAAATGCTTAATTAATTCAAATATTTTGAACACCTCCTTGCATATTCATTTTGTGCATTCTTGCTCTTATCAGTTCAACACAATCATACTGTGATGTAACTCGGCATGGAAATCCTTCAATCATAACTGTGAGGCCATTTATCACGATGTGCAACTCAGAAATATTAGAAATCTATATTCGAAAAAGTCCATATCAATAATTTTGGGAGAAAAGCACACTACCACTTGATGGTTGTGCAAAGGCTCACCACAATTCCCATTCGTGGTCTTTTTTATGAAGGCAGCAAACACATCACTACACAAACCTATAGCGTAGCAATTTTACTTCTTTTGACCGCAATATTTTATGCATTGGCACAACATTGTTCAAAAGTGACCGCAATATTTTCACTGCGAGACGGTGGATCAAAAGTTCATAAAAAACTACGCAATGGTATATTGAAAACGTCTGCAAACCCTAAGCTCTTTCCCCGTACACTCGCAAAACACCTTAGGCTTATCTATTTTCCTCCATGAGGCTGCGAGGTATAAAACTTCCTTTGATTTCTCTTCCCCGCACGCTTGCACATTGGCATGAACAACATTAGATGATAGTGCGGGGATGCAAAGTGCTGAACTCCCCACTTTTTTTTTTCTTTTAGTCCCGCACACATTGTAATGAACTTTAAAATGTTTAAAAATAACCTATATCTATCTTCTTTACCCTTCATTTTCCCTCTCATAAACCTCTCATTTTATTTGCCTCATGAAAACATAAGGCCCCATCACCTTTATAAATGGCTTCTTACAGGTGTCAAAACAAAGAAACTATATTTTCTTATGACTTAGTAAAAATATCAAATATTGCCCTGAGACAGTGAGCATGAGATATGTTTATATGAATATAATCCAAGGAACTAATCCAATTGTCATGAAAATCATCTAGTAGTGAAATACTAATCTATGAAAATGGCTACCCAATAGATTTTGCAATGTGTAGACTAAATTTTTAAAAGAATCTGCTTTTGAATTGGACTTGGAAAAAATACCAAATGAAGTCATTAGGCCTTGAAAATGGGTATAAAGGTTCACCAATATGCTATAAATAGTCCTTATGTGATTAAAAGTAACTGGGTGTGAAATTCAAGCCTCCAAAGTAGGTTAGTTAGACAAATCTAGAAATGTATAGAATGTAGACCTGTGTCAGACCCTCAAACTGAGAACTTAAAAAATGTATCAAATCCATCTATGGGGAGTTGCAAATGGACAAGTACACTTGTTGACATAAAGGTAAAATAATCTTAAACTGGTTCCTCATGCTAATCACTGAGCTTTCACTTATTCACTTTCAAATAGGCCATTAGGACAAATTTTTTAGAGTGTCTAAGTTTGCCTTAGCAAAATTTTCAACATAATCACTTCAAATTCCTTTAGAATTTATAGGTGCCAATAGGTCCAATGTGGACAAACATCACATATGCATCAAGAGGGTCACAATGTAGAAAGAAAATAGGAGGGCCACTACACCTCTAGCCCCTTCCCTATATGTTTTGGCCACAAAAGGATTTGCGTACCTTGTAGCTATTGCTATTTTATCAAGGCAAATTAGGGGCGTTTTCCTACCTAAGCCAAAATCCTAGCTTGTGATTGACTATTTTATATATGATTCATTCCTCATCATGCTTGAACATGAGAGAAATGTTCAGGAGAAATACCATTGTCATGATACATTTTGTTTGGCCTTTTGTTGAGTGATTCAATGGAAAGAAGATTTCATTCTATATGCTTCACCTTAGATTCTCTAATATGGGTGGAAGTGGGTCAAGAGTAGTCAAATATTTAAAGCATTCCTTTTTCTTTCAAAGGATATTCTATGGATCTTTAGAATGCAGTTCTTGACCAAATTAAGAAGAAGCTTTCAAGTAATAGATTACCAGGTTGTTTTCTCTGGCTGGTAAATTCTAGATTTTCTTTAAAGTTCTATTTGCTACTCAGGTTTACTATTCTTCTTCCTATGCTCCTTTGAAGGCTTCCTATAAAAATCTCGAGAAGCTTCTTTTATATTTTTTGTGGGATTTAGGAGCATAATATTATGGCTTCCACTGATTTACTTGGGAATTCTATTGCCTTCCTAGAGAGTCTAGATGATAGAGGGCTCACAATTCTCTCTACCTAGAAGGAAGTTCTTTTCTTATGTGCAAAATGGGTTATCCATTCCATGATTGGTAATAAAGCATGATAATTTATCCTTGGGCATTGTATTCATTTAAGATATCTAGTTAATAATATCTCTTAGAAAGGGTAGGGTTTTAAACCCTTCTTGTTATGAAAGATGTTGTCCACATAGAGGGACTTTTGTTGCTAAAAGCATCTACCAAGCATGGAAAGCTATCAAACCTTGACTCCATTAGGATGGGGATGGATTCAGGAATGGTTGTGTAAGTGTTTCATTCACACTACTAAAGATCATTTTTCCATAGCTATTACGAATATGTGTTCTCCGAAGGATATACAAACCCAATTTCACCTCATCCATGAAGATTGTTAGACTTTTGACCTTGTCATGTAATTACTACCTTTGAATATACTTTATAATATAGGCATTGACTCGATCAATCCTTGTTGGAAGGATTGGCATTGGTTTCCCAACACTTACTTCTGCAACTAAGAGTTCAGGTTGGGTTGTCATTAGCTTGTTGTCTCATACCATTTTTCATCACAAGTTTCAAACCATTTTGTTTTCCATTATTGAACCTAAGCTGGACAACGTTCCTTAATGATTTAGTATTTCTAATGGTCTCTCTCGTATGAAACCTATGAGTTCTAGACTATCATTTACCATTTTATGGCAAACCATAAACATTCACTCACCTCTTTTGGTTCTAATATCAAGTCCAACACATGTGGAATTAGATTTATGCTTTTTTTGGTATTCTTAGCCTAAGCCTTTTTCCTTGCATTTGGTCTTTACGGGTGATTCACCATAGATATCCTTCAAATTCAGGTATATATGACATGATTTTAAGGTGATAATCCTCCTTAATATGTGGAAAGATAGAAATGTTGTTCTCCTTTCTCATAGCTCTATTGACATTCATATATCAATTTATGTGAAACCTTGTATTTGTAATAATGTGATGCTTCAGATTCAAGACCAAGCCAACAAGGTTTCTCTTGAGGTGGCCTACTTATAAAAGCATTTGCAACATTAGGAAAATTCCCTCCTACGATTATAAAGTTATCTTTAGACCTAATTACCATGACAATCCTCCACCCTGTGGCCGATGACATGACCCCAATTCCTCTACTCACTGCTCATAAATCCCACATTTATAGGATCCTCGTCACCAATCTGGTAGTGGCAAGTATTTACGAAGGTGGAACTCCACCTCTCCACCATGTGGAGGGTCAAATTTTAGGTGGGGCATGGGGCTGGGGAATCTTCTACATGTTTTGGCTCTAGCTCGCTAAACACTAGTAACAATAATAGTTGATCAAGTTCTTCAAAATGGCTCTTGTGGTTGGCCCTAACTATCTCTCTTTCTTTGAAGGAGAAAGAGAATGAAGAAGAAGCTACAACAGAAGTTGAGTGGTCCCTTCTAGATGTCAATCCCATTGTTGTTGATGTATGGGGTTTCAAGGATGATAAATATCCTCCTCAACCTCCCACAAATACTTCTTTAACTACTTTGTAGATGTTATGTTATGTTTCTACTTCCAAATGATGCATCTGTTTCTATTTACTTGAATTTTTTTGGACTCTACTTATCGTATAATTTTACTTTAAATATCAATGGAAATTCGTACTAATAAAAAATAATAGAAGTGGAGCATTTAATCTGAAAGATCCAATATTTAAGCATCTTAGCATTGCAACTAGTGATTTTCTTGGTTGTCAAAGAAATTTTAAATTCTTGAAACATAAATAGTTCTACCTATTTTTATATCTCCTTGATATTTTTTTTTCTTAATGGTATTATTATTTCTTCCAAACTATGCATATCAAGTAAGCATCCACTCATCATCCATATACATGCAAACATGACATTATGCTAATGAAGAGCATTTATATAGAGGGGTTGGTTGAAAGCTTCCCCAATGTAACTTTTATGTGTTCAATCATGCATTTTTATATGCATGTTGAAGTTGGTGAAATGATAGAGGTAAAAACCGTGTCCCTTAACATTATAAGTTTAAAACATGTTTTTTCCACTACAAGTTGTTGATTTGTAATTAGAGATATAAAAAAATGAATGTTGGAAGATAAAAGGCAAAGGCACAAATTTGAAGGTCATGGAATTTAGGATTTCAGCCATCTAAAAAATCTTAGGGTATAGAACTTGGTTTCAAGCTTTCCAACTCAATTTTAACATTTTATTAATTCAAAGAGTCACCTAGTTTAGATTCCATTGCTCTACTTATAAAGCATCTAGTTCTAGTCATTTTGTGCTATAATTAAGATCAAATATTGAACAACTATCAAATGGCCATAAAAATTAAGGCAGGTGCTTCTAGAAATGTTAAGGACACCATTGAGATGTATAGACGTGTGGCTTTGTTCTCATCTTTGAGCAATTTCTCATTTATATAACACATTCATCATACATTTATTTTGAAATTTAGTCTTACATTATAGGTAAATATGTCATAACAAAATTAGTGTCCTATTCAAACTTCAAAGTATCCAATTATTTCAACTATTCTATATCTAATTTAACATGAAATTTATTACATTCAAACATGCACCTAGATTAAATTATCTTAGAGGAAAATTATTTGGTGCTTTTTTATTATTAGTTTAGTAGCCAAATCTTTAATATAGAACAAATTTTATTCACTATAATTATAAAAAAATCATAAAATAGTAATGTTGATAAATAAAATCTGATAAATTCTAATATTATGATCAAATAAATGAAAAAAATCATTAGTGTAATTATACAATTATTACACATGATTTATTTTATTCTATGAAAATTTTATTTGTTTTAATTCCCTCGTAATTAACCCTATAAAACTTAACTTAATTTAAAGAATTTCCCAATATAAAATATTTGAAACTATATTTATTAATAGATAATACTTTTATTTTATGAAATATTTTTAATTGAAGTAAAATATAAGTAAATATAAGACAAAAATAAATAAAAATATATGCATACACCACTTAGTAGACATGGATTTCTCAAAATTCTTGTAGTATGCAGTATAATACTATAAAAAAAAATATGTAAAATAGTTAATTAGCCAGAAAAAAACTGAAAAAAATGTTAACTATAGAAAAAACAAATCTGCAATAATTATTTATTGTGAGAAAAGTAGAATAACTGTGAGACATCCGGGCATATGTATACATAGGCTACAGATTGTAACAGGAAAGTTTTTGCTCTACTCATCTGCAAGCAAAACGTCAACTATTTGAATGAAAGTCTTTCAAGGCATACATGCGAAACAACATTCGCTCTGCCTCACCCAAGCAAAATAATACATAATCTATATTTGAATTGATTGAAACTGCAAAGGTAGTTAAAGAATTTACCTTCACACTTATCCTTGATGATGGATTAATAACTACACTGGGAAATGCAGGAGCTACACTGGTTAACCTCAAAGAATATATATGCAGATAATTCCTTTAACAATGGTATTCGAAAATCTCATAGGTGGAAATCATACCAACTCTCTAATCTACGATTGCTGCACCTCTATACCTGAAGCCTCAATTCAAATAAGATTTTTTTCTACGGTAGTAGGATACTCAAACACAAAAATGGAGAAAATGGGCATTAATAAAACAAGAAGAAAAACTTAAAAATAGGAAAAAAATAGAAATGTCTTTGAAGTCAGTAACTTTCTGGAGTTGAGGCAGGACACTGTACGCAAGAGATTAATCCTTAACTACATTTCATACATGTTCAGGTTTTAAAATGTAAAATGATAATGAAATGTTATAGACTGCGAGAAATTTTTAGTTTCCTAAGCCTTATGCTTAGATCCTCCTTGCGCAATGAAGTTTCAACTACTACCTAATGTGCATACACCAGAAATAAGTTATTACTTTTCTCAATCTACTTTCTACATGAGATTCAGAACAGGTCAAGCTTGTTAGGCATTCAAGATACTACAATCAGTTTTAGAAGATCAAGCTTGTTAAGCATTCAATATACTACAATCAGTTTTAGAAGATGAAATTCCATAAAATGTAAAGGAATCACCTATATCTTTTCACAAATAAAATCTATAAAACTACTCAGACGAATGTTCTATTTATTGCACTATAAGCTCCTATATATTTAGTTGGTATTCCAAAATTCTCTGAAGTCACACTTTATCATGAATTCTTGACCAAAATAAGGCTTTATGTACAACATCTACAAAAATCTCCATAAAATCTAGCAATCTTCCCTTTTGAATCCCATGAAATTCTGTGAAGATCTAACAATAAAGAAATCATACCAGAAAAGGGAGTGCGCTAAAACATATATTATTTTAGCTATGGTCATTCCTCACTGGTCAAGTGCCTTTACATCCGAAGTCTTTTCACCCGCCAAGTTACAAATACTTTGATATAAAGTTTTGATGTCAAAACTATGAAGATCTACAACCTGTCATATAAAAGCATGAGATGTTACAGGCCCTTTTGTAGTTTGAACTGATATATCTACTCAGACATTCTTAAGAGAAAAGTTAATACCTTGGCATGTACGGTGTGGAAGACATTGTCATTCATGCCACAAGCAACAGCACTAACGACATCAAGGCCATTATTTCCCAATACAAGCAGAAGATCAGACAAGACGATCTGATGCCTTTGTGTGTTTGCTGATACCAAAACACCCCAGTCGTGACAACTTATTTTAACAATAGGGCAAGTCTCAGATGGAACAGAAAAAGATAGATTTCTGCACAATTTTTCTTTTCTCATCTCCTCTCTTCTTTGTTTAAGCTTCTTAATCTTTTCATGCAAATGGTTAATATAGTTAGCGCTTTCTGATAGCTGTTCTGCTGTTGAACATTTTCCCTAGAAATCCAGAGCACTACAGTCAATTAGATGAAAATAGTGGGCATGGAGTAAACCCTAACGGCTATAATAAAAAATATAACGAAGAAGAAAAGAGCAAACCCTAACGTATTCTTCCGGCAGCAAGGATCCCAAGGCAGAAAACAATGTTTTCATGTCTCTCCGCCTTTTTCTTTCAACAAATTTGTGGGTGCCTTTCGAATTCATTATCATTCCAGCGTTTTTGCCCACCTCAACAGATTTATTGCTACAATTGATCTTTGGGTTTATATAATCTATACCACTATAATTTTTGAGATCAGAGAAAGAATGCTGGAAGGAGGAGTCTGCATTGGTCAAATTATGGAAATCATTAATGGTAGAAAAGGTATCGCCATTGAGTGCAGCCAGCGGTAAAAACCCACACCCGATTCTCTCCATTGCTTTGAAACTAAAAGCACCAATTTTCATCAAATAACTCCAACCCAAAGCTTCTGACACACAGCTGCGAATGTCAGTAATGTTGTTAGAAAAGGCATCGGCTTCGAATAAAATCTGCCATTACAAATCTACAATGGATTTTCTCTGTATTTTGTACTAAACAACTCCTCACCAAAGATTTTGGCAAAGATTATGGAAGGGGATCTGTGACCCACAAATTAAACGATTGGAAAAATATAATTAATAATAGAATGATTAGGTTTCCAATATTATGACAGAACATCTTAGGCGATCTGTTGCCAGATCACAAATCCTAAACCTGCAGGCTTACGATTGCCTTAAATATTTCATTTGAGTTTGTTCCGATGATTAAAAAATATAAAATGTAACACGACAAATATTCACAACAATCAATACACCATAAATGACTCCAGACTGACCTGCTGCAAATTACAGTTGTCTGTGATGCTGATCGTTATGTGATGCCTGTCGAAAACCCCAATTGCCAGAACTGTGAAAGATACTTCAACTTGTTTGAAGTCTTCTATAATGTTTTCCCAGACATAAAGTCACGTTTTATCAGATTGGAAATAGGTTTGACATTGTATGACCCTCACAGTTCCGTTTACCCGTACTCTCTTTCTGAGAAATAGTAAATCGTTTACTCGAGTTAACTAACATATAAATAATGTACTACAAGCTACATAATTTGTTATGTTTGCCGTTTAGGGTACAGAGTTTTATTGTTTTTAGCTTTATATCTCAGCAATGGGTAAAATTTCGAATAGATCACATTTTCTTTATCATCTAATTTATTGGAGCTTTGCTTCAAGATAGATTATATAATTATAGTATTTTATACATGTTTTTTTTTTGGTAATTGAAGGTGTCAATCAAAGATATATGTTTTAGAATATATTGTTTAATTTCATTTTTAAGTGTTGTAAAAGATGATTATCAGATTCCTTTAATGATGGAGACATTTTGTTGTAATTTTCTTTTTAAATAGAGAGCATATACCTAAAAAATTTAATTCTTATTGACCAAGTCATGGAAAAACTATTGAAGTGAATGAAAAGTATATGAAATGAACATATAATTGTTGAATTAACTTATTATTATGTAGTTTGATTTTAACTTTTTTAATATCCACAAAATCGCTATAAGCAATAATTTGTTTGTTAACCTCTCAAAGGTCACCTCGATCCTAGATGGGTTAAACTCAATTTTGATGACTCATGTATTCGGAGTTAAGATCTGGTGAGTGGGGGTGGCTATGTCAGAGGCTAGCACACTGGATGCAAGAGCATCTTGGGTCCTTGGCAATCCTGCTCAACCAAAAATATGTTTTCTTTTGTTCTTTAGCTTTTTTGGAGACTGCTCGGTGAAGTGCTCAATTACCTTGTTGCTTGAGTATCCTTTCTGTCTTGCTTTATTGACGGGTCTCGAGGTGTGTTAGTTTTTGTTGCTCGGTTATGCTTTTACCGAGTTGGTTTTGTGTGGCTCGGGTATGTTCTTTCCAAGTCGTCCATGTTGCTCGGGTATGCTTTTGTCGAGTGGTTGTTGTTTCTCGGTGATGCTCTTCCCGAGTTGTTTATCCTGATCTGGCCGACTTCTACATTTAGTTTCTATGGCGTAATTAATGTGGGGTCTCTCATTGGGATTTGTGTGCACCTAAATCTGGGTCTCACTTAGGGATTTGAGTGTCGACTTCTGTGGTGGACTCTACTATATATTGTTTCTTTGTTCTTAGTTTGAGAAGGCGGTTCTGAGAGGATGGTAGAATTGGATAGAAGATTATTTGTTGAGATATTGTAAGGCAAGTTTGTGACCTCGCATGTATGAAGATCATTTTGTAATTCACTGAATGTATATGATCGAAACATGGAAGGCCTCACAGTGCGACATGTAATGAGTTTGATCAATTAATGAAATATAAGACATCTGTTGTTCCCTCTCTTACTCTTTGTGTTTTGGCTTCCGCATTGTCGTGTCTACAAGCTGGTTTGGTACTTGGGAGAGCCTTTGGCCCCTCTTTCCATCTCTCCTTGCGTCAAGTGGTATCAGAGCATTGGAGAGATCTAAGTTCCTTCTTGTAAACCCTAACCCTAGTTGGTGATATTGTTGTGGGGTAGCAGATTGCGATCTAACCTAAAATTGTATAGGGATTCAAGATGGTTCGTGGGAGAGGAAATGCAGATCCAGGTCTAGCTGATATGCTAAGATAGATGTCTGCAAGATTGGAAGCTGTTTAGACAGCCCAGTGCATAGGAAGACATCTTGAAGATGTTAGTATGATGAAGTTGAAGAAGTTCAAGGTGAAGTTGAACATGCGCCTGTTATGGATTAGGAAGAAGAAAGATTCCTACGAGCATTGAAAATTTTGAAACCACACCTCAGTTTAATCCTCTTAAGTATAGTGGAAAGTTGGATTCTGATGAACTGATTGACTGGATAACTGAGATGGAAAAGTAATTTGAGTATGAGAATGTATCAGAGGACAAGAAGGTAAAGATTGCAAGCACAAAGCTAAAAGGTCATGCATCATTGTGGTGTGAATATCTGCAATTGGATCGAAAGAAGAACAGTAAAGACAAAATCAAGGTATGGGATAAGATGGTAAACAAATTAAAAGATAGATTTCTACCTTGTGATTATCAGATTAACTTGATTAGGTGAATCCAAAGTTTGAAGCATAAAGATAGATCGGTAAAAAACTATACTAAAGATTTCTACAAATTGGACATCAGATATGGACATGTTGAAGATTAAGTGAAAAGAGTAGCAAGATATCTGAATGGATTGAGAAGTTCTATACAAGATGAGATCAGCTTGGTCAAGATGGAGAACATTGAAGAGACATATCAGTTTGTGCTAAAATCTGAGGAGAAATTAAACAAGAGATATGAGAAAAGAAAAAGAGGTAGAGGTGGTAGATTCCCTAGAGGAAGAGGTAGATCTCATGGTGAGAACAATGGATCTGAACTTGACAAGTCAATTTCACACACATCTCAAGGCCAAGAAAATATTGAATGGAAAGGTGGAAGTTCATACTGAGGAAGAGGTAATTACTCCCGAGGTGGTTATAAAATAAAAGGGTTCAAAGTAACTTGTTAGAATTGTAGTGAAGAAGGACATAAATCCTTTGAGTGTACACATGCAAGCAAGAAATTTGGAAGTAGCAGAAAGGATTTGGTGCAAGAGGAATCACCGAATGAAGATGAGAAGGAAGGAAACCTCATGATATGAAGAATACTATGGAGTGAGAAAGATAAGCAAGATCCTATCAAGAAAAGTTTGTTCGAGACCATATGTAGAGTTGCAAAAAAAGTTTGGAAGGTAATTGTTGATAGTGGAAGCTATAAGAATTTGACATTTGAGGAAATGGTCACAAAGTTGCGGTTGGAAAGAATGAAGCATATGAAACCCTATTAGATCTCATGGATAATGGATGAGCACACATTAATGGTGATTGAACAATGTTTTGTAAATCTAAAATTTGTGAAGTATTATGATAAGGTGTTACGTGATATTATGCCTATGGATTATTGTCATATCTTGTTGGGTAGACCTTGGGAGTATGATAGACATGGTATACATGGTGTAATATTGAATAGATATTCTATTTGGATTGATGGTAAGAAATAAGTTTTGTTACCTTTAGTTGAGGAATCTATTGGTGAGAAATTTTGTTTGATAGAAGGTAGACAGTTTGTTAATGATTTGAAAAGAAATGATATTTATTATGCTTTAATTCTTTAAAAACCAAGTAAGAATACAAAAGATGAAATTCCTGCAGAAGTTGAGAAGTTACTCATTGAGTACAAGGAGATCATTTCAGATAATGTACCTAATGGTTTGGCACCAATGAGAGATATCAGTCATTGTATGGATCTTAATCCTGGAGCTAGTTTACTGAACAAAGCACCACATAGGTTAACGCAGACCAAGAATGAAGAGCTTAACTGACAAGTTCATGAATTGTTCAATAAAGGCTTGATCCAAGAAAGTTTGAGTCCATGTGCAGTACCAGCTGTATTGGCACCTAATAAAAATGGAGAATGGTGAATGTGCACTGAATCTAGAGAAATCAACAAGATCACAGTGAAATATAGGTTTCCTATACCAAGAATGGATGACATAATGGATTGTTTGGGTGGAGCAAGATATTTTACCAAAATTAATTTGAAGAGTGGGTATCATCATATCAGAATCATAGAAGGTGATGAGTGGAAGACTTATTTCAAGACAAAGGAAGGTTTGTATGAATGGTTGGTTATGCCCTTTGGCTTAACTAATGCACCAAGTACTTTTATGAGGTTAATGAATGAAGTTTTGAAGAAATTCTTGAATAAATGTGTTATGTATACTTGGATGATATTCTGATATTCAGTAAGACTAGAGAAGAGAATTTGATGCATATAAGACAAGTATTGCAGAGATTGAAAGAGGAAAAGTTGCTGATAAATTTGAAAAAGTGTTCCTTCATGAAAGAAGAACTTGTGTATTTAGGTTTTGTGATTTCAGCTGATAGTTTGAAGATGGATTCTGAGAAGGTTGAAGCTATACTTAGCTGGCCTACACCTGAGAATGTCAGTGAGGTAAGATCATTTCATGGATTGTCTTGTTTTTATAGGAATTTTATCATAAATTTCAGTTCTATTTGTAATGCTATGACTGAGACAATGAGAGGAGATTAAAGAGAATTCAAATGGACACATGGAGCTGCTAAGAGTTTGAGACTTTGAATTTGAAGGTTGTTGAATTACTTGTGTTAGCCTTACCTGATTTCAATAAGGTATTTCAAGTCAAATGTGATGCAAGTGGAAGTGCAATTGGAGCTATGTTGACTCAAGAAGGTAAACCTGTTGCTTTCTTTAGTGAAAAGTTGAATGATGCTAAGAGGAAATATTATGTCTATGATCAAGAGTTCTATGCTATGGTTCAAGCTATGAAGAAGTAGAGACATTACTTGATGCCAAATGAATTTGTGTTGTATACTGATCATAAGGCTTTACAATATTTGGGTAGTCAGAATAAGTTAAATTAGAGACATATGAAATGGGTAGAGTATTTGCAGAGTTTCACATTTTTTATTAAGCATGAGATTGGAGTTTCTAATATAGTTGCTGATGCATTAAGTAGAAGAAGATCCTTGTTGACTGAAATGAGAATTGAAGTTCTTGGTTTTGATGACATGAAACATTTGTATGAAAGTGATCCTGATTTTTCTGAGCAGTGGAGTGTGTCCAAGAGCACCTAATTCAAATCAATCAAGTAAGTATGAATAATATTTCATTCAAGAAGATATGTTGTTTAAAGGTATTCAGTTGTGCATACTGAGAGGATCAAAGAGAACTAATTTGATTAAGGAGAAACATAGTAGTGGATTGGCTGGACATTTTGGTATTGATAAGACATTGAGTTTGTTGAAGGGAACATATTTTTTGCCTTAGTTGTATAAGGATGTTCTAAAATTTGTGAAAAGTTTTAAATTTCCTCAAGTTGCAAAAGGAGTAAGTGAGAATACTAGATTGTATACACCGATTACTGTTCCTTAGAAACCTTGGAGTGATATTAGCATGGATTTTGTTCTTGGCTTACCGAGGACAACAAGAGGTAATGATTCCATGTTTTTTGTTGTCGATAGATTTTCTAAAATGACACGTTTCATACCATGTAGGAAAATATCAGATGCAGTACATATAGTAGATCTTTTCTTTAAGGAGATTGTCAGATTGCATGGATTACCGAGGAGTATCATATCTGACCGAGACAATAAGTTTGTAAGTTATTTTTGGAAAACACTTTGGAAGAAGTTGGACACTGAGGTGAAATATAGTTCTACATTTCATCCATAGACTGGTGGACAAACAGAGGTTATAAAATGAAGTTTGGGTAACCTGTTGAGATTCCTAGTTGGAGACATAGCAAGAAATTGGGATTTGATGTTGGCACAAGAAGAATTTGCATACAACATTTCAGTGAATAGAAATACTGGAAAGACACCTTTTGAGATTGTTCATGGCTCACAACTGGTGCAGAGCACCCTAGGGTTTAGCTCCAAGCCCTAGCAATTCTTATTGAGTGATCAAAAGGAGCAGATCACAGTTAGTTTTTGGTCCTTGTCTTTAAGCCTGAACAGTTCTTCACTCAGTCGTAAAGTCGCAGAGCCAGTGGAGAGAAGAAAAATCATGCATCGCACACTCGCGAGCTAGTCATGAGTTAAGTTTATTAGTGAGTGAGTGCGCGACGAGGAACTAGTCGCTCAGTCGCAGACGGCTAGCAGAAAAGATAGTGCGCGACAATGCAACAAGGAGCTCATCGCACAGTCGTGAGTCAATTCACAGTCAGTGAAAACCCGGTGCGACAACGCGATGAGCGCTTAATCACTCAGTCACCGAGCAGCAAACAACTAAGTAGGAAGTGCGAGTGAGCGACACCTTGTGCATCGCAAGGTCGCAGGTGACTTGACGGTTAAGTGAAAAGTACGGCAAGTGCGCGACTACGGTGTATCACCCAGTCGCAAAGCAAAAGTCAGCTCGGATGAAAGCATTGCAAATGCGCGACGGGAGCCCATCGCTCAGTCGCGAGGGAATTAACAGCTCGGGTTACAACACGGCGAGTGCGCGACTTGAGCTCATCGCTCAGTCGTCGAGATATGGCCAGCTCGTCAAAATGAGTTGCGAGTGCGCGACTGACGTGCATCGTAGACTCGCTAAGAAAGTAGCAGCTCAAATTGAAGTGCAGTGAGTGCGCGACTAATGTGCGTCGCAGACTCGCAGAGTAAATAACAGCTCGTGGAAAGACAATGCGGGTATGCGACTTGAGCTCATCGCTCAGTCGCAACATAAAACATAGCTCGGGACAATGCATTGCAGGTGCGCGATAAAGAGTCATCGCTCAGTCGTGAGGTAAAAGTCAAGTTAGGTAAATGCATAGCGAGAGCGTGACGAGCAGGTAATCGCTCAGTCGTAGACCAAGACATGCAAGGTGATTTTCATTCGCGACTATGCAATAAACAACAGAAACAGTCAAATGATCAAACATACTGACGTGTCAGAAGGAGAAAGAGTTGAAAAGTCAGAAAATGCCAAAAAGAATGCCACGGAGGAGAATGTCATCCACGTCATCGACCATACAGAGAAAGATGGTGATGACAGTTACAGAAGGAAGATGAAGAGCCGAGGCAGTTGAGATTCCTCAGGCGGATAGGAAACCTAAAAATGGTTACAGACCAAGAAGAGGCCGAGGATAAAAAGAGAGAG
>MU225971.1:3134459-3160065 GCA_018584345.1 Thuja plicata | reverse complement strand
GATGGTCCGGCTAGGGAACTTGTAGGGAAAGGAGATAGAGTGAGAAAGGTGCATGACTGATCTGATTTAGTCATGGAGAGTAAGATGAGATGAGGAGTGAAACATTTCGGTGGGTAGGGAACCTAGGTAAGAGGGAATAGGATAGTCCTTCTGGTTAGGGTCTGAGAGTAGCCCTAAGAGGCTCAAGGGTTAGCCTAGAGAGTCCTGAATTGAATAGGATTCCCGGTGAGATTCCTAGAAGAGAGTAGGAATCTCACAGAGCAAGGTGACCTCCCCACCAACAACCAAGAGGTATATCAGACTTGAGAGATATTGCTGGAGAAGAGAAAAGAAGTGCTAAAGAAGAGGAATTTGCTGAATTTATGAAAACATTGCATGAAGATATAAAACAAAAGTTGGAGAAAAGCAATCAGAAATACAAGGATAGTGCAAACAGATCAAGAAGACATAAGAATTTTGAAGTTGGTGATGCTATAGTGTTTCATTTGAAGAAAGGAAAATTTCCTGTTGGAACATATGGTAAATTAAAATGAAGAAATTTGGTCCTTGTAGAATACTAAGAAAATTTGATAGTGGAAATGCTTATGAAGTTGAATTACCTTATGACATGTATAGATCACCTATATTCAACATTTTAGACTTGTATGAATATCATGAACCTGATGAAGAAGTGATAAGACCGATTGATTATCCTAAGAAATAGATAGAGGAAGTTGAATAGATCTTGAAACAGAGAATTGGCAGAAGTACAAGAGGAAACAAGTACATGGAGTATATGGTAAAATGGAAAAACATACCGATTGAGGACTCATCTTGGATTTCTCAATATAAGTTGGATTCATTTCACGTTGGAACTGATACATGATTCAAGGAATCATTTATGTAATCCCAGGTGTCTAATGCAAGAGTATCTTGGGTCCTTGGCAATCCCACTCAACCAAAAATATGTTTTCTTTTGTTCTTTAGCTTGTTTGGAGACTACTCGGTGAAGTGCTCATTTACCCTGTCACTCGAGAATCCTTTTTGTCTTTCTTTACTGATGGGTCTCAGGGTGTGTTGATTTCTATTACTTGGTTATGCTTTTACTGAGTTGATTTTATATGGCTCAGGTATGTTCTTCCTGAGTCGTCGTTGTTGCTCGAGTATGATTTTACCAAGTGGTTGTTGTTTCTCAATGATGCTCTTCCTGAGTCTTTTATCCTGATCTCATTGAATTCTACATTTAATTTTTGTGGCATAATTAATGTGGGGTCTCTCATTCGGATCTATGTGGACCTAAATTTGGATCTCACTTAGGGATTTGAGTGCTGACCTCTTTGGTGGACTCTTGTATATATTAATTCTTTGTTCTTAGTTTGAGAAGGTTGTTCTAAGAGGATGGTAGAATTGGATAGAAGATTATCTTTTGAGATATTGTAAGGCATCTCTATGACTTTGCATATATATGGCCGAAACTGGGAAGGCCTCACAGCCAAACATGTAATGAGTTTGATCAATTAATAAAATTTAAGACATTTGTTGTTCCCTCTCTCACTTTGTGTGTTTTGGCTTCCACATTGTCGTGTCTGCAAAATAGTTTGGTACTTGGGAGAGCCTTTGGCCCCTCTTGGCATCCCTCCTTGTGTCAACACTTACCATGAAGGTAATGGGGCAATTGATAGGTTAGCGCCCATGAGCCATTTTACAATCTCAATACATACTTGGTTTGAAGCTCAATAATTTACCTCAATGTGCATGTGAGGCTATTGAATGAGATATTTCCATGCTTGGAAAAGGATGCAAAATTTATTCAAGGTAGTTATTATGATGAAAGATGATTATTATCTGATGACTAGGAGATTTATGGAGATTATACCTCTATTTTTTCTCATAGCCTTTTTTAGAGTTTTCATACCCTTTGTTGTCTTTCTATCAATTGTAATGAATCCATGAGAGGAGACCTTATTCACACTAATCTTGATAATTGTGATGAGTTTAAGAAAGAAACCCTTTGGCCTATTCGACAAGCTGGTAATATGGATCATTACATTGAAGGTTTCAAGAGTTTTGATCCTAAATTTTTTGAGAAGGTTGTAAAGTCTTAGGACTAAGGAAAGGTGAATATTGGGAGTGTTTCCTATGTGGTCTCATTGGAATAAATTATGGTTGCGACTAGTTGATTATAGAAGGAATGTCATTCCTAGAAATTCTAATTCTCATTTCAAACATGAAATTAATAAATTCCTTGGCCCTGGAAAGCATATTCCTCATCTGTAGAATGAATTCAACTAAGAAGAACTCCCCATTGAATGGAAAAAAGTGGCTCTTATGTTGATCAAGTATATTACTCCTGAATGTAGGTTTAAACACTTTAACTTGCACCTTTTTCCTACGCTTAATAATTTTGGCATAATGTCAAGCTAAAATTTCCTTTTCTGATTTGATCTTCCCTGTCTCAGGCTATGATGGAATCCAAAAATAAGAGGGCCCCACTTTACATAAAGGTTTAGCCTTCTACCTACGTAACTTCAATTTTGATATGACCCTTGAGGTAGGATTAATTGTTGAATTAAGTAACTAGGTGGATAGTTCTAAGGATTCCCCTTCTATAATGGTCTCTTATCCTCTTAGCTTGAATAGGTTTAACCCCTTGAGGGAAGAAAAGATAAAATATTTAGGTAAGGGAAAAGAGCTAGAGGAAACTATCATTATCTTTAAAGATTCTACTTCCTCGTGGTAACCTCGGTCAAAGTAGACCCCCCAAAATACCCCTATTAAGATTTTCAATTAGGTTCCTAATCCCCCTTCCATGTTTTAACTCCATGGAACTATAAATAAGACCCATATAGGTTCCACAAAATATTTCCCTGCCCTACTCCCATAACCTCACCCTCATTGATGAACTTCCTGGAATTATCCACATATTATGAATAAAGTTGATAAATTATGTGTTCTCTACCACTGCTAGAATACCATAATCAAGTGGCTAATGGATCAAATTCACATGACTAGAAAGAAAATTAACATGTTTGGAGCTATTATAGGGGCAAAGGCCAAAGAAAGGGATTGGTCCCATGCCAATGTTGATGACAATTTTTGGGAGGTTATTGATGAGCTAACTTAGATATTAGATAATTAGGAAACTGTTGAAGAACAAGTTTATAAAATTAAGGCTTTGATTCCCTCTGATGAAGATAAACATGAGATTCTTTGAGATCTAACACATGTCAAAGATAACCAAAATTAGGTTAACAAAAAGCTGGCAGATGAGGTCAACTTTTGTAAGAAGATGATGGACGAAATGGCTTCTTACTTCACCACTCTTCAAGAGCAATTGGAATATAGGAAGGCCAAAACAATGATGTGCGAGGAGATTCTTAAAGTTTTTATTCAAGTGGTTAAATAGGCCCCTTCTACAAATTAGGTTCTATCTTAGCCTAGAAATATTTCCTTTCTAGATACAATAGGGAGATTAATCTGGACTTAAAGGAGACTAATCTTCCATTTGTCTAGCCCAGGGTCTATTGGTTTTAGTCTCTAGTTAATTTTGTTTCTTTTTTGTTTGTTGTCTGATTTTTTTGTTTTGTTGGATGAATTCACTTATCATGAAATCCTCTCAATCTACATAAGGGCTTAATGTTATTTTTTTGTGTGGTGGGGTTGGGCCCTTTCTCGATTAAATTAATTAGAACTAGAACACTTGAAACTATTGATGATGATGATTTCAAATGGTCTTTGCCGAATCTATGTCTAACTTAATATAATGATTTTGTTTTTGTATTATTTCTTATTTATTATCCTTATAGTGGCACATATTTTTCTTAAACAATTATATAGATAATATAGAATCAATATTCATTTCATGAGTAGATTGAAATGAGTCATTAAATGATGGTTTTGTAACTTGATGTGAAGTTGGTTAGTAGCTAAGAATTATATGTTCATATGGTAGATGATATCAATTGTTGTGATTTTTAGAGACTTTTTTATAATGCAACATGTAAATGCAAATTACTATATATGATTTTGATGTTTGTTAATGAACTAATAAGAGAATTTACTTAATGGATGCATAAATAATATTATTTCCACCTGATCATTAGATAGATGTGATATATTAAATCTATGCTACTTGATTTTTATTTCTTTATTTATTAAACTCATATGATGTACTAATGCTTCAATTCAAGTGTGAAGGTACTTATGACCAATTAAATAGGGATGCTAGCATGGTGACCTTCTCATTAAAATTATTCATTGGTGTATCCTATATTGAGAGGCTAAGCAATTTTATTAATTCTTAATATTTTAGTGTGTAATGTATTGTGATATGTAATATGTTTTGACATGCAATGTGCTATAATTTGCAAGTGAAGGTTGAGTCTCATTATTTATATATTCAAGATACGTAAATTTTATTTTAAATTGTTACATTGTAAATTTTTTTCAATGTGATGTGTTAAGAGAGTTTATAGTAAAATTTGGTATCGTGTTTTTTTGAGAATAACCATTATCTTTCTTAGATTGAACCAATTTATTGGTTGAGATTAATTATATCATGTGTTCCCTAATGTCTTAGGTTAAGGGGTTGTGTATTGAGGCTCATATAAACACCTTAGAGTTATTCAAATTTGAGTTATGATCCTTTTATAATGACATTTTTAAAAGTCGCGAGTTTAAAATTAAACAAGTATGTAGACAAGAAAAGAATGAGAGAGTAGAGGGAGACACATTGAACAAGTTCTTTTGAATTTGATCTCTTTTAATGTCATACTCACACATGTGTGAGAAAAAAAGAGGGATACATATCTTTCAAATGGGAAGAAGAATTCATTCTTTCTACCAAGAACTTCTAGAATCTCTTACATTAGTTTTTGATGGTTGGAAGGGTGGAGAGAAGGAGAGAAAAGAAGGAAATATTGAGGAAATAGAGATAGAAAGAGAATGAGAATATAGTTGCAACTTTCTTCATCAATGGAGGAAGTAAAGCTAGGTAAGTTCCCCTACAAAATCATACTTATGTTGTTGAATTTGAGTTTTTTTCCTAGTTTTTATTTTGTTATAGTATTGTGAAGAATCTCCATCTTGCAGTATATTGAATATTATTTATCTTTATACTAAGTTGTATTTAATGTGAGAATGTGATATGTGTTGTTATGGAGTGATTAGAATTTTGGGTTTGAATCCCATGATGAGGACCTCACCCTGTGTGTGTGGGTTGAGTGAGTCAGGGATTTTATAGGGGTGTTATTTTAATGGGTATCAGTGCTCATATAAATTATTTGTAGAAGATATTTATTAGGTATGAGTATCCATGTATTCTTTATAAAATATATTGTTATTTATTTGAAGGATATAATTATTGGGTATGAGTACTGAGGTATCCTTAGAGATATATTTGGGTATAAGTACCCTCTTGGATGGCTGGAGTATTTGGCGTATGGTTTGTTCTGATGGTTTTTATTTTTTGAAGGTGTGGGGGAGTATTGGTATTTTGGTGCTTCATGATTTCATATGTGTGTGTGTATGCACGCATGCATGTGTGTATGCATTATTGTAGAATGGAAGCTATTATATCACCACACAATTATGTTCCTCACTTCCCCTTTATTGTCTCTAAGAAGACCATTATTATTAACACTCATTGGGTTATTGTGGTTTAATATTGACTTCTATGTGTTGTCAATGATTGTATCAACAATTATGAAATAAAAATATACTACCCAGTCACCATGTTAGCTCCCCAAGATCAAGAGTGGACTAAAGTTTAGTCCTATGCTTGGATGGAAAACAAGCCCCACTTTGGCCAAGAAGGACATATTTTGCCTATGTGTATGCATATTTAATGTGCATATGTAAAGACCCCATTGCTAAAGATATATTAAAATAGTTGAAGATATATTTCTGGGAGATCTTCCTTCCTACTATATGGATTTTTTAACTATGATAAATGTTGGCTATACATGTGCTGTAAAAATATATATACCATAAAATTCACTCAATATTTTCCCTTCCCTTATTATGGTGAAGGTTATTATAGTGATGGTGATGTTTTTTAAATCATGATCAAGTAAATTTGTAACATCTCATATTAGCATCCTTAATTTTTCTTGGATGTAATGTATTTGAAAAGAAAATAATAATACAACTCTAGCTTCCCAAGGTACTATTATAATTTTAATGGAGAGTAAATGATGGATAAAAACATTTTGTAATACTACATTTATTTCAATTTAACTAAAAATATTTATTACACTTTCGTATTTGTAATCAAATAGAAAATGCAACATCACATTGTAGATGTTGTCACTGAGTCATGTTGAACTCTTTTTTGTTAGTTTACTAGAGATAATTATACACTTCTTCTAATAGATGCAACCCCGCACATGGACAAATACAACATAGACCTCTACATTGGATGCTTAAAGACAAGTTACAAATAATGTATTAACTAGGTTAACATAAGAGAAGACAATAATCCCCAAAAAAGTGGTAGTAAATGTGGTTGATTGAAATAGGATATCATACAGACGACATAACTATGGAAATTAAGGAAACCTTAATCAAACTAAACCTTTCATTATAGGAAATGCTAATGTGAATTCTAGACTGGGCACCTCGGCCTCTAGTATATATAAATAATATAATAATCAAATATATATTAAAAGTGCAAATATTAGGTGGGTCTATAGAATATTAAAGCTGAAAGAAGTGATGACCTATTATGGATGAATGAAAATGGTGGATAATGAGTTGAATTATATATTTATAAAAAATATGGAAGTGGAAAGAAAAGCATAACAAAAAAAATAAAAAATAATGCATCATGTTTATCGTAATAGGTCGACGGGCTTACACAACTATTAGGAGGTGCTATTCACTATCAGCAATCATAAGGCTACTGAATATGTAGAAGACCTCAATACCATGGAAGGGATTCACCTCTCCTACTATCCATCCACTTGGTTGTCTAGTCATCTCTCAACTCCTTCCTTACATAACCATCCCTTCCCTCCCGCAAAAAGTAGAGAGAGTATGTCTTACTCCTTCTAGCTATGGTATCATGCTAAGAAGTAGATAACTTACCTCTTGCATATAGGCTATACTATATTTGTATTAATAAAATGAGTGATTTTGGATAAACAATGATTTTGTATGGTTTTCATTGATGTCAACACATTGTTGCATATATGCCTATGTGCTTTCTATGTAAATATGATGAGGATTTTTCTGTGCATATTTTTATGTTCCAAATTAGTTGGTGAGATTATTATATGCATTTTAGTATAGTTTGGAGGTTTTTTATTTTTATTTATGGTTCAAAACACAATGCAATGAATTTGATATTTTTGTTTGAGTGTGATAATGACTAACATTATTCTATCTATGCAATGCGTGCTCCAAATTTCTCCATGTAATGATTTATAATGGTGCAATTATTTAAATAAGGTATTAATTTCCTTAGCTTCATTCATTTCTGTTGCACAAGATTTTTTGTTTCAGAGAAATGATTTTGAAGTTCAATGGTATTTCTACTCTATGTTTAGATGGCCTTGGTTATTTACATAAAAATTACTTATCTTAGTGAGTACAAGAAGAAATGTAGTGAGTATGGTGATATCTTTTGTCTTAGTTTAGGTCTGTTGTGGTTCACTTCTCACTCCTCACCACCGCAGAAATATTTAAGGCCAATCTAATTCAAATGTTGTTTGGTACATACCTAGCCAATAATGAGAGACTTCCCAGATGAAAATATAGTATAAATAAAAGATGAATCATTTATGTCAGGTGTGACATATGCATATATTAGTATGAATGTTCTAATTAGATAAAGCAGGAAAGGGACCAAAACCAAAATCAAAGTAACATCAAGTCTTAAAAAGACAGTCTAGAGAGGATTCGCTAGCAGTAAATTCTCGAAACTAAAAAAAAAAAAACACCGAACCAACACCCAACACCAACACCTAGCACCAAGGACCACAAGACCCAAAAAGAAGGCCAACCACCATGAAAAATCAACAACTACTTGGTGAGTTCCTTCAACTTATCAAGCAAGGAGGCACATTTAGGAGTCTGAGTAGAAGCATTATCACCAGAGGCAGTGTCATCCTGATTTGCCACCAACAAGTTGTCATCCTTCTTCTTCCACTTCATCTTCTTTCCTCCAACCCAGTCTGGATGGAACTGATAGAGAGGTTGGTCTTCTCCATCATAGTCTTTTGGTATTTAGATAAATCAACCAACTATTTTTTGTGTTTGAACTAGGTTATACTTCATGTTAGCTAGTGCATTAATCATTTCTATTTTCTCCTCTTGAAAGGGGACCCAGTTCTTCAACTCAATAATCAGGTCCTTAATAAGCTCCCAATTGTTTAACTTGTACTCGAAATAATCAAAAACCTCCCAAATGATTTCATCCCTTTTCCCCTTATTCCAATCCTAAGCTTTCCTTTCACCTTCTCCCACAACTTTGAGATTATTGATTTTTCTTCTGGTGATCTGGAGCTCAACAATGAGCCATTTACTTAATGCTTTTTGGACATGTTAAGACATATGCAAAAATTGTCCACTTTTCCATAAATAGAGTCAAAGTAATAAGAAAATGCAAGAGAGGTTGATAACTTGGAGGGGGAAGTACTTCTTGATATGATAGGATCTCCGAGATAGCAAAGATGGGCTTTAGAAGAAGAAGGAAAAATAGTCAAACATGGAGAGTTTGCAGTGGAATTCTCATGGGTCCACACATAATTAGTAGACCAAGTGGAAGCTGACTCATTCGACAGGTACGCAACATCATCCTTGGATTAAAGTTCAACCTTGATTTGGTCAAGACCTAGTGCTTTACTCTTATATTTATAGATAGGTCTGATGTGGGTAGAGATAGGAGAGGGAGCAGAAGGAAGAGCTTTGGCTTGAGACCAAATAGGGATAAAAGTTAGATAATTTAACTTAATTGAAGGAACATGACTAGGGCCAGTTTGAGGCATAATTCTAAGGTGGAAATTTTATAATCTAAGGATGAGGCCCTCATGAAGAGGGAACACCTCCTTTTCCTTGACCTTGGACAAAGATTGAGTAAAAGAAGAAAAATCCCAAAAGGGAATGTTGAATTTCATGCCTCTAGGAAAGTGGTTTAACATAGGAAATAAATAGGAGTGGAAACATTTGTATCTACCTTCCAAAGTGATGAGTTTGATAAGAATTGACACAAAAACCCTCTAATCGCTTGGCAGCTTCTCTTTGTTGAACCCATTTTGCAGTCTCAACACCTTCTCACCACGATCTAAGAAGCACCAAAAGTTGTATTTGTAGTTAACCTTGGAATTATGAGGCACCTATTTTCCTTCCATACTCAAACCAGTCACAACAACAATGGTTTCTTCCATAATGAAAAAGTAAATCACAATAATAGTGACTTTCCCATCCATCCAACGCTCGACAAACTTCTGGAAAAGATCAAGGTGTTAAACTATTCATACCCTTGAAATAGTTATCAACCTAGCCATCTGTAATAATCTTCCAGACCTTGTCATCTTTCTTGTTATCCTCATAGGTGTCCAACTCAATCTAGTTTAATTCTCTTCCCATTCTTCTTGTAGAGAAGAGATAACAAAGAAGAGCACCAAAATAATTGAAAAAACCAATCCTTTTCCAAATTCTCAAGCCCCAAGTCAAAATATTACAGAGCAAGATTTTTGGCTTAGATAACCACAACATAAAAATAAAAAATCGTAAACCGAAAATGTGAGCTCCGAGATGAGTACTTAACATTAATTATCACCATAAATTACATGATATCTTCATTATTGCCTAGGGTTACAATATCCCTTTTGATCTCTACACCAATTGCCTCGAGGAGTGAATTCATGCCTTCCCAAAAAATTATATTTTCCAGGAATCTACCTTCAATCGCTAGCCTATTTGCGACACCATTTCCTACCTAGAAACTATATTCAAAGAGAGACTCCTCCAACATAGCAAGGAGGCTAGAAATGTTTTAAAAAATGGGTTGTGTTTCCCATCCCACCTTGTACTTTCCAGTCAGGGCCATTATTACATTCATCGCGTCACCCTCCAAAACTAGCTTTTGATAACCATGATTAACCACCATCATCGCCCCATTGTAAACTGTGTATGCATTAGCCACATGAGTGGTTTGAGTTCCTAAACTCACTATGAACACTTCCAAGATGGATCCTCACATGTCTTAAATGAGACCACCCCAACCCGCCAATACTAAGTTTCCCAGAAAAGGGTTGTCAAAGTTCAATTTGACCCATCAGAGATAGGGCGAGGAATGACTTGACCAAATTCCTCAACACAATCTTGGGGGCTTATAACTGAGAAGAAAATTGTAAATACCTCATTTTCTAGCAATATCCTAATCATCAGGAAATGAAGGGGAAGAGTTATTTGAATGGTAAATATTAACCATGCTTTCTTTAATATTATTAATAGTGGAGTAAAAGACAACCTTCTAGGTAGTGGAAATGTTCCTTAAAAATATGATTATTCGCTCCTTCTAAAGGGACTAGCTGGTATAAAGGAGGGAATGCCACCGCAACTTTGTAGTGAAGTTGTGAGAATAAGGGGGGAGCTAGCATTCAGAAATCGCTTGGGGATCCTAAATCCAAATTTACTTCCTATTGAAGAGAGTCATTAGTCGTTGTCATAGACTCCTTGAAGCATACTCGCAAGAGAAGAGAAGATGATTTATGGTTTCCTCATAGATTCACATAGTGGACAACAGTTGACCAACTGAATGCCTTTCATTTGCAATTGTCCAGCATGCTAATTTTCCTATGATAGATAGTCCACCAAAATAATATGACTTTCGGCCTCACCTTGAGAGTCCAAAACTTCATCCAATCAAACTTTTGGGGCCAATTGGGGGAGAGGGAGGAAAATCCATACTTGACAGAGTAAACCCCCACAAATTTTTTTTGTTCCAAATTAATTGGTCTATTTGATCATTGTTGTAGAATCTCTTAGAGATTAGAATTTGAAGTAATTGGGTATACACACCTCTAAGAGGTCCATCAAACTACCCAAGATCAATCTTACACATCGGGGGAGAACAAGAGAGATCACAATAATCAATAACAAAAGTATCGAGCCACTCTGTAAGGAAGATTTTCACACTAGGAAAAATGGTATGGTAATCCAAAGGGGTTTGATTAATCTAAGGGACTTTCAAAAATATAATATTCCACCCATCATCACTCAACCAAAGACAAACATGAAGAAGACTAGGAATGGTTTTAGCTAGATTGTTCAAGATGTTTGAGCCAAAGGGAAGTTGACAGTCCAAAAAGATATGACAAGCTCCATTCTGAAGGTACTTTTCCCTCATAATATCAACCCAATCAATAGAAGATATCATGAGGTTCTAGTTGACCTTGGAGAGAAGGGCCAGATTCAAAAGATGAAAGTCACTGATATTTTATCCCTATTCTCCTTTGGGGAGAACACTTTTCTCAATCCAACCAACAGAAGCATTTTTCTCTTCAACCCCAAACTAGAGAAAATTTTTGTTTATAGTGTCTATTTATTGGGTCCAAGAAATCAACAAATAGAAGACCAAAATAATATAGGTAGAAGTTCTTTGAATGAGCGATGTGAGGATCTACAGTTTACCGGTATTGCTAAGGAGATATTCTTTCCGTGAGACCAAATTTTGTTGCACACTTTCAAGAAGACCAACCCAAACTGAATTGTCAACTTTGCCCACATATAAAGGCACCCCCAAGTACTTTGAGGGAAAAAAATGATTTGAAACTCTAAGATTGAAGCAATTTTAAACTCAAGGTGCCTTGGGGTGTTGAGAAATGTAAGGAATTTTTATGAAGGTTAATCCTTTAACCATATATGAGGGTATAATGTTGAAGCAAAATTTTCCAACAGAGGGCCTCTTTGATAGTGGCTTCCCCCATGAATAGAGTATCATCAAAAAATTATTGATGAGAGATAGCACAACCAGAGCTGATGATGGTTTGAATCCTACAAGAGGACCAAACTCGATCAACCTAGAGAGATTCCTACCATGACCATACAATATAATAATAAAAAGGTACAAAGAGAGAGGTTCACCTTTGCGAAGACCTCCATAAATAAAAAATATCCTTTGGGGGGACATTTATAAGCACCAAATATTTTAGGGTGTGGAAGAAACTCTCAATAAGAGAAATAATCTTACCATGAAAGTCAACTTTTCTAAGAGCAGAGGATAGAAAATTCCATGAGAACAAGTCATAAGATTTATAAATATCAAGTTTTTGAATCATGTTCTCCCTTTTACTTTTATTTCTAGAATGAATCACCTCATGAAGAGTAAGAATGAGATCGTTGATTTTCTTGCTCAAGACAAAGCCTTTTTGATGGTGATGAGTCAACTTACTAAGGAAGAGTTTGATGTGGTTAACAATTAACTTGGAAATATTTTCATAGATTGTATTGCATAGGGTAATAGGGTTGAAGTCAATTTTTTTTACTATCCCTCACCACCTTAGGTATGAGGAAAATGAAAGTAATATACAACTCTCTTAGAATAACACTAGAGAAAATAATACTTTTGCAGCCTAGAATAAGTCTTTCCCACCAATATCATGATATTTCAGAAAGAAGAGGGGAGCAAACCCATCAGGGCCCAAGGATTTATAGGTACTCAAGGAAAATTTATCTTGCTTCATTTCCTCTAGGATGAAAGGGAATTCCATATGATGGGAATCCCGATGGGACATGACATCTGGAACAATCCAACAAAGAGGAAAGTGCCTCCGATTGAATTGGATGAAGCAAAGGAACATTGGTGAGAAGAGAAGAAAAGTAATTGAAAAATTAAATCCCTTTGTCTTTAGACAAGGTCAAGGACACCCCCGTCGAATTGATCAATTCCCTGATGGTATTCACCTTCTTGTGTTTCAAGGTAGATTGATGATAGAATTTGGTGTTTATGTAATCTTCTTTCATCCATTAAACATGGGATCTTTATTTCTAGAAGGTTTCCTCTTTATTTAAACGAGGTTGTGTAATTTTTCCTACAATATTTAACCCTCAGGCCCTAGCTTGGCTTCCCATCCTTTCTTTCTGATTTCACTCTAGACTTCTTCGAGCTTGGCTTTGGCTTGAGTTTTTTATGTGAAGATGTCTGCAAAAGTGAAATTATTCTAATCCTTCTGATTAGACCTTAAAAACTTCAATTTGTGCACCAAACTATACATATTGCTACCATTAATTCAAACATGCCAACATTTTTTCAGTAGAGATTTAAATTCTAGATTATAATTCCAGATTATCTTAAACTGAAATGGGTACAATTATTTTATAGTTCAGGGATCCCATTTCATAAGAATAGGATGATGGTTAGAACCATGTTGGACATGGGAGGATAAATAAAATTCATCATAAGGGTGCCAACAAGAAGTTGAGTGCACTTTATGGGCAAAATGTGGAAGTGTTTTTCTCTTTTTTTTTCAAATTTGATGTCAATTTATGTCAAAATTTGAGGCACTTAGAGATTGAATCTAGAAAAAATTCACTACTAGAAAATGTAGTGCTCGGAGTCTAATTTTCAAATATGTAATTTATGTAAATACCCACATGGTAGAAATTTTTTTTAGTAGGCATGTTTAAAAACTAATTTTTCAAAATGCCTCTTTTAGGACAATACCACACACGTGTACGACCACCATATTTTGACCTATATATATGAATTTTTGTGAATCCTTTTGGGGAAAGATGCCTAAGACACCAAAGATTGATGAGAGTATTTTTTTTTTATTTAAAATTTTTTTTAAATTAATTTTAATTGACTATAAAATATATTTTTGAAACCTCTGGTGTACGACCACCATAATTTGATGAAAAATTCACTTTTTTTTTAATTTTTTTTTATCTTCAATGAAATTCTATATAGATTGATATCATATAAATTATTTTAAAAAAAATGTAAAAACAAAAAAGTTATTAAAGTTTTAGTGAATCTTACTATTTTAAGTTTAGGTAACACTTTTGATTAATAAATATTGTAAAAATAGTAAAATTGATCATATCAGTATAAAATTTATATTTTAGAAATCTAGACAGTAAGTTCTCTAATGGGTTTTCATTTTGTCAAAAAATTCTATCAGGAAGACCCTCAAAAAATTATGGTAAGACAAAAATCTGGTATTCAAATGCCTTGGCCATTATTTTGGAGCTCCAAGCATAGGCTTTGTCCCACCAAGCCTGTCCCAAACTGAAATCCAATGCAAAGGGTGGCCTTGTAAATTCAAAATTTTAAAAATAGGCACACGTTTAAAAATGTGTACCCGTTTCTTAAATATAATAAAGCGACATACAAAATTATATTTCTTTAAAAAAAAAAAATTCAAAACAGGCACCTGTTTTGAAAAGAGATGGGTACCCATTTTTAAAAAATGAGTTCCCATTTTGAAAAAAAATGGGCACCCATTTTTTGAATTTTGGATCGATTGTCCGAGGCTAAGACGGGTGCCCGTTTCTAGCGGCATTGTTTCAAGTCCATAAGACTTCCACCAAATTTGCAACCAACTTCTTGCACTTACCTATAAATGTTCCAGGCTATAGACATTAGACAATGATCCAGGTGAACCTGAATAAGTTGGTCCCGAGTCCTTATATTGGACCAGGTAAAATTATTTCCTTGAAGATCAAGGTATAGAAGATCTCCATGAGTGAGTAAGTCATGCAAGTATTGGATCAAGTCAGAGAAGTCTGAAGTTCTACTATTTTTATCTGAAGGGAAGAGAGGAGAATTAAAGTCTCCCATTACCATCCATTTATCATTAGGGAAATTAGAGCGCGCTTGCATGGTTTCCAACCAGAAAACTCTTCTAGCAATAAATGAGTTAGGAGCATAGATTTTGGTCAACACCCACCTCAACCTGGACTGAGTGTTAACAAAGGAAATATGTTGAGAGTGTCTAGATTGAAACAAAAGAGAACCAATTAGGAAGTTGGGTTTCCATAAAAAAATTAGACCAGCCAAATTCCCCATCAACATCCATAGCCTCAAACTAGGAAAAAGGCCAGATAAACTTACTAATGTTTTGAAAATATTCCTTATAAATCTTGGTTTCTTGTAACAAAAAAATTCCAAGAATAATATCCTTAATTAGATTCTTGACCATAACTTATTGTGAGGACTATTGATTCCCCTAATATTCCAGGAAGCATAATAATCATTGCAAAATTTTTGAGTATTACTGCTTGAGAATGCTCTAGCTCCCATTTACAATATCTTTAGCTAATGTCACATGTTAGATGTTCCCAGTAGATCTCTGACCATATTTATTGATATTTCCCACATCCATCAATTTCATGATCTTAAGAAAAGAAGAGAAAAGAGGGGAACCATTGGTCCTATATGAGGACTGGGAAGGAGAGAAGGGGGGAAAAAAGGGAGAGGGGAGACAGGAGGTTAGGAGAGGGGGTAAAGTAGGGGGAGGGGACAGAGAATGAGGAGAAAATAATTGAGGCTAAGGAGCATAGAGAAGAAGGAGAACAAGAGAAGGAGGGGAAAGATGAAAGCCTTAGGGGGAATTAGAAGAGGGGGATAGGGGGCTAAGAAAAGTCACAACAAGCCAGCAAAAGAACACTAAGTGAGGCTTTAGGTAGATCTACAAATAATGAAATTTTAGGAGCAAGGGAAGGGGTTACTAGAGACCTAACAAGAGGAACATGCCCAAGGACTCCTACACCTTCCTGAGAGGCCTTCTTAGTAAGAGGCCTAGTAGACCTCTTGGTCCCCTTTTCAATAGGATGCTTCAAACAATCTAGGTAGTCTGAGCAAAGGTGGCCAGTATCAGAACAATTTTTTCAATAGAAGAGTTTTCATAATCGAAAATTTACTAAACATCGGCAAGATGAGACAACAACAACATAGAGATAGGTAACAAGGTTCCAAGAGAAACTAAGGCACATAACTGAGAAAAAAAATTGAGCTAGATTATTTGTAATAGCATCCACCCCAATAAACTTACCAAAGGAGTTAGTGATGCCTTCAATTATTTCCCCATCCCAAAACTCAAGAGGAAGTCTTGGGAGATGAACCCATGTAGGAACTGCCACAAAGAGGTGAGGTAAAGGGTTGAAACTCAGATGCAATTTACAGAGCTGAAGAGGGGATTTTCCATAGAACCAAGGGCCTAAGGCTATAATATGGAGGAAATATTCCTTGAGAGAGAAAGTGAAACAAAAATAACATTTTGGAATAGAAAAAATGAAAACCGAGCCCGTTAGCACACAAGTAGACAAAACCCTTTTCCTGGTTAGTACAATATTTGGTCTACAACCTTCAAACTTACCCACAAGTGTGTTTTGAATCTTGTAAAGGGAATGATCCAAGGAAGGGTCAAGGACATTGACATGGGTCCCTTCAACCGATTTTACAACTAACACCCCACCTTTCACAATGGAAGAATATAGAACAAAAACACCTTTCTAGGACCCCATAGGCTTAACTGTCTGAGAAGAAGATAGAAGAGAGGACATACTTACCTTGACTTTATCCACCTTTGAATTTTTTGACAACCTAAGGAATCAGTTCAAGATCTCTAGGAAAAGCAACGAGGCAATCCCATAGAACTCCTCGTTGATGTCTTCCCTACACATAGTTCAGTAATAGACATCATAAAACATCCTCTTGTTAGGATGCAACTAAAAATTCCATCGATCAATCAACTTTGGCTCTTCCGGTCATTCTCGCCCACCGATTGGAGAGCCCATTTCAAAAAATAAAAATAAATAAAAACAATTGTTGTGAAAGTATCTGTATGTATAATGAAGATGTATCAAAGAGGATTTATCTCCTCAATTGCATAAATTAAGTGTGAAGTGTAGTGTAAATAAGTGTGAGCTTTAATGTATTACCTATTGGAAATCATGACCAAAAGGTGACAAAATGTTTCAATTATGTTGTAGTTTTATATCAGTAGTGGATCTATTCCCTCTTATCCTTATTCATCTAGGTAGTGATCCCTCTAATAGTGGGCATGTTTGGGCAGTGAGCCCTTTGGTACTGAGGCTCTAGTAGTGAGCCTTTCTTGTAATCCACCTTAATTAGTGTTCCTGTATTTCAAAATAATATTATCTTTAGATTTTTCTTTTTCAAGGGTATTCCATGTATATATCTTGTTTGATGGGTTTATGATTGTTCATTTTTTCATGCTAATATATTTCAATCATTAAAATCTTAAAGTAAGTTTGGGGGAACTTAATAAAAGATTTTAAAAGTTATAATTTATGGATAACTGATTCACCCCTACTATTAGTTATCTTACACATTCAACAATTGGTGTTAGAGCTTTGTTTCCTTGGAGAATAGCTTAACTTATTAAGGAGATCCTAATGACACAAACTGATATTACCTACATGTAATGGATCTAAGTATGCTTACTAGAAAGTGAAAATGTGAGGATGCTTTGTCTCTCTCGGTTATAACACATGGAAGGCTATGTAAAATTATTATGTGAAAACAAAAAATAGTGTGGATACTTTAGATGAAGTTGAAGCCTACAAAGACAATGAAAAGGAAATGTATGCAATTTTTAGTGGCTTATAAAAATTGGAATTAACTAGATCTATATCTTTGGAAATAACTCATGATGTTTGGGAAAATTTAAGAATTTGTTATGAAGGAAATGATATAGTCAAATAAGCTAAGCTAGAGAATGCTAATGCCAATTATGAAATCCTGTGGATGGAAGAAGATAACAACATAGCCACCAACCTATAAAAGATTGATGATGTGGTGAATGTAGAGATGATAGGTCTTGGTGTAAATTGGAAGAAAATTATGTTGTGGAAAAGGTACTTAAAATTCTTCCCAAACCCTATAGTTGTAATGTATCTATTGTAGAAGACTCACACAATTTGAATCAGTATAATAGGGAAATAGATGTATGGATATTTACTTTCTTTTGAGATGAGATAATTTGGCACTACTAGTATGAGGATAGAAAATGTTGGTGAAATAGTATTGGTATCGTATCTTTTTATCAGCTAAAAAATAGTTCATAATAATTATAGTTCTGCAGTTACCAAATTGCATAAAACCTTCTATATAAAGTGATATGTAAGCTCATTGAATAATCACTAAAGCATTCTCTTTTGTTTTGTTAGAAACTATATTTTATTTGATGTTCTATTATCATAAAAAACATAATTACTTGATTTTGATTGTTCTATAAAAATTATGTTATTGCATTCCTTCCAAAGACACCAAGAAAATATTGGTAGAACATGTTCTTAGAATTCATTGAATTCATAAGCCAATATCACCTGCAGAAAAATAACCTGTCACAAAGCGAAGAAATGGAGACACAACATAGAATGCCCAAGAAATATGAAATATCATTGAGAGAAGGAATTGAGGTAATTCCCGAGAGTGATTCAATAATTAAAAAAGTGATCAATCCTTATAAAGGAGATCAAAACCTTAAGAAGGGTGGAGAAACCTAGGTTAACCCTAAGAAGGGTAGATAAACCTAGGTTGCATGAATAATTAATAAAAGAATCAATTATTGCATGCCTAAAGTTTAGCTTAAGTTAACTAGAGATAAAAATGTGACTTTAATAATTAAATCAATAATAATTTAATTAATAACTAAAAGGTGACTTTAATAATTAAATCAATAATGATTTAATAAATAAGTGAAAATACCTTTTTAAATCTAACACCCCCCTTAATATAAACTTAGGGAGGAGCTAAAAACCTAGAAATAACTATTAAAAGCAAGAAATGGGTCCCAACAACAAGGCCTCATGAGGTACCCAAGTACAAAAAAACTTTGTAAAGAGGAGAAAAGGAGAAAACCTAGGGGGAAAAACCCCTCTCCAAAAAGAGATGAAGCCTAGTGAAAGACTGAAGAAATCTCCAAACTAGAGAATGCCCCAGAAAATAGGAAGAAAGGAAGAACATGTAGAACACCTCTCATGCATGAAACTACAAATAATGTCAAAGAAATTCTTTGTATGAGTGCCCTCAAAGAACACTACTCGAATCAGGATGGAAAACAAGGAAAACATAGAAACTCTAAGATATAGATGGAAAAAATGCCAAGTTTGAAGCCTCCAAAATAGGAACGAAGGAAGAGTGTCCATCTGGTAAATGATCCATCTCACCTAAATGCATAGGTACCAGTGACTGCATCCACCTAGTATATAGGAACACAAACTGAAAAATAGCTCACTCCATCAAACCAAGGAAGCATTAGAATCAACAACAGATACCCCCCATAAAGTTGATAGGGAGAGGTATAATAGATACACTGAAAGACTGCCAAGACTAACTGCATGATGAAGACCATACAAGCATAAATAAAGTATGTGTTGAGGATGATCAGTCAATGGCACACATGAGTCTAATATTGTGGAAGGAACACTCGCTTGAAAAAGGTCTAGCAACCCCCATGGCACTTTATAATATAGTGCGAGTACAATCTGACACAAAATGTGTGGGATCCCAAACATACATGATGGCACTTTATCTTAAGCTATAGAGAAAGATGTACACAATATTTAATAATGAATTAAATCTAAAGAAACATATGTAATTTCTCTCAAGGAGTCATTCCATGCACAGAAAATGATCCCAGGACCTGAAACATCCAAGATATCTACCAGATTGTATAAAATGCAAAAAACTAAAAAAATAATACCTAGAGTAGATTCTTGTAATGAGACCCATACAAGAAGAAGGAGAACATAACCAAATTTTCAATGTCATGCAGAAGACAAAAAATAGAGTCCAAAGGAGCAAGATATAGTGACTGGAGCGCAAAAGGGAATGCTAACTTTGACTGGAAAAAACATTGCAAGATGGAAAAATTAGATAATCAAACCTAAAAAATCAGATTAGCCTTAGAACCATCTTTCTATTGATATCTCATTTGGCGAAAAACCCATCCATTTGGTCAAGTTATGAGAAAAAAACCACTAGGAGGTCAAAAACCAAATGAACCTCATGAAGCCTCAACTAAAATTGGCGAATCCGTACTAAACAAGTAATCCTCCAACTCTGGACTGCCTCCATATTTTTGGCCAAATTTGGCAAAAAAGGAAAATTGTTTTTTCTTTGTAAAAAAAAACAATAAAAAATGCATGTCCTTTTTGAAAGAAAAAAATGACCAAAAACTATATATATTTTTTATAGTAAAAAAATATATTAAAAAACCTTAGGGCTGGGGCCCGTGGCCATAGGTCATTGTGGCTCTCAAGGGGCCTATGACTTTAGGGCTTGTGCGGCTCCCAAGGGGACCGCAGCTTTAGAGCCTATGTGGCTCCCATTGGGGCACGCGACGTTGGGGCCAATGCAGCTCCCATTGGGGCCCGCAGCCTTAGGGCCTGCGGGTACCCATGGGGCCTGCGACCTTGGGGCATGCGAGGCTCTATGGGGTCCGCGGCCTTGGGGCATGCGGGTGCCCAAATTTTATTTTAGTTTTTTACCAAAAAATCTGAATTTTGGATTTTTTTTTTAAATCGACTTTTTTTTTCTTCTCTGCCTCGATATGCATGCCCAAAAATGGACATGTGCAATATTTTTTGCCTCAAATGGAAAATTTGCCCAAATTCGGCGTGCCTTATATGGAAACAAGTGGGTTTTGGGCCTTTTGATCACATCCGTGATGTCTATTTGTGCTCAAAGTGCTCCAAATAAAAAATCCCTTCCATAACCAAAGAAGAACCTCAAAAAAAATGAAACCCTCGACGCTCTAGAAAATCTTCAAGAAACCTAAGAATGGGCTGCTCCAACAAGGCTCTAATACCATGTTAGAATTCATCAAGTTCATAAGCTAAGATCACCTCCAGCAAAATAACCTGACAAAGAAAAGAAATTGAGACAACTCAGAATTTCCAATAAATATTAAATATCATCGAGATAAGGAATTGAGGTAATTCCTGAGAGTGATTCAATAATTACAAAGTGATCAATCCTTATAAAGGAGATCAAAATGCTAAGAAGGGTGGAGAAACCTAGGTTAACCCTAAGAAGGCTGGAGAAACCTAGGTTGCATGAATAATTAATAAAATAATCAATTATTTGATGCCTATAGTTTAGCTTAAGTGAGCTAGAGATAAAAAGGTGACTTTAATAATTAAATCAATAATGATTTAATTAATAAGTGAAAATACCTTTTTAACTCTAACACATGTTTCTATAGTTTCCTTATCATAATATTATTATAAGGACTTGAACTCCATGACTCACTGAATTGCACCAGTGTTGAAGAATAATAATCTTTGTCAACAATAATTAAAGCTTTTATCACGAACTAGAAATCTTGAGAGAAGGAATAATGGAAAAAATTATGATCAATAATCCTAATATCTTGATAGAATAAATTGCACATATTGACAGACTGGAAACCATTTTTGTTCAAATTATAAATTGTGAGGATTTTATTGTGAGAAAAAATTCACCAAAAATAATTAATTGTTTGTATAAGATTTAAAATCCAAACCTTTCTCTAAAATCAAGCTCTTGTTGTCTAAGAAGAGGAAGTTCAGGAATTGAGTAAACAAATCTAACTGAAACATCCCTAGAGGGATTAGGTCTCAACACTGACTAATAATGTTTGTCCTAATATACTAGAGAGTCATTCCCTAGTTTATTTATTATTTCATTAATGATCCTTCCTAATCTATAGGTCATCAACTCCTGAACTTTATATTTCTAGTTAGCGGTTCTATAAGGTTTTTCTAATTTGGTTTTCAATCCTTCCAACTAATGCAATCCTCATTTTTTTCTCCCATATTTCTACTAAATAAATATATGAATTTAGTTTATTAATTAGTTGAGGAGAAATAATTTTCACTCCTCCAACATCCTTGTAGAACAATGTATCCATTCCATTGCCTACTAACTTAATAACACCTTTTCTAGGCATCTCACTTATCTTTAGAATACTATTCCAAAAAATAGATCCACGACGAATACTTTTCTCTAAAAGGAAATCATTTTTGTTGTCTTCATATAGATAGTTTTCCCTATTAGTAATACTTGAGAGAGGGGGGGGGGGGGGGGGGGGGTTAATCAGTGGCCTCAAGAATTTATCATTTAAACTTTAATCCACCTATCAATACACCTCATATTATTAAATCCCTACAAGATGCATGCCTTGAAATACTTTGAAATAATTAACTGTCTATCAGTTTACCTTGTCTGTCCTTATTCTCCTTGATTACCGATAAGTAGTAAAACTTATTTACCGATACTTAGTAAATATGCAGAGTATACCAATCAATCCAAAAATACATATGTGAAATGTAAAACAATAAAGTAATAAACCATACACACATAACACATGGATTTTAATGTGGAAACCCGGTTAAGGGAAAAACCACAGGGAGTGGTACCCCAAATTTTCACTCTTCTGAAGTGAGCCCTGTTAGGAGCCAACCCTATTAAATGTTACAAACACACTGTTAAGTGTGACCTTGTTAGAGGATTTTTATACATAGGTTGTCACTTAGTATCTAACATCTATTTTTCTACCATCCTTGAATCAGCCTTCTTCTTAGACTATCAATAGGCTTTAGGCAAATCCTGCTACCATTCTTGAATCAACCTTCTTCTTAGGCTGTTAATAGGCTTTATGAAAATTCAATTCTACTTTCATGAATCAAACTTTTTGGCAATCTATTAGGATATACCTTAATTATAGAAGATGATTAAGTCCTGCTCTGTTAAGAGACTTAATGCTTCAATGGTTAAACAAAAACATAATGACCTATTTCTAATGCAACTTGAATTGCAGATTGTTAGATCTATTTAAGTACAATACCTCTCTGATCAATGTATCAATTAAATTCCTTTGTGCTCCACACTTTCTTCTCTCTGATGTTGTGCTTCACTTTTCATCGGTGTTTGCAGAATTCTTTAGGTCTCCCTTAGCTTGATTGATCAGGACTGTATTAAGTTTATCCTTTACTATTTTCTCTTTAGCATCTTCTTTCTATTCACTCCCCTTCCATGTATCTGATTGCATGCGAAAATGAATTATGCTTGTCTCTTATATAGACATGATATTCCTTAATTCTTGATTCTTTGTGTGAAAAAAAATACAACCAATATGATTTACAACTTTAACTCCTAATTTATCTCGTAGTTATCTTCTTGCCAACTGTATAAATCTTCTTTAAATCAATTACTTAACTATGGTAAAATAAAAGAAAATAAAACAACCAGTTAAGTCTATCCTTAAGCTCTGCTAGCTAGATATTTTGTCATTTTCTAAACTCTCTGTTCTGTCGGTCAATTCTGTAGTTCATCGTCGGTGACAACTGCCAGTTTTGTCGGTCTAACTCGAGTTAGCTTTGAGATCTCCGTCCGTTGGGCAACTCTATTTTTAGTTCATTGGGTATCCTGTGATTTTTGTTCATGGGGCAACACTTTCTTCTTCTTGTTGGGCATCACTGTGACTTTTTCTTTGCCTTTACCGATGGTGTGCACTTCATCAGTGTAGTCTGTCACTTAGTGAATACTTGACTTTTATGCATTGCTGAAAGCATAATCATTGTTCTATTGATTCTCTAAAGTCTTTGGCATTATGTACATGACTGTACAGATGATATCAAGTTGACATCAATGACAATATAAACCATTAAATGTTTTAATGTCTTGCATCATCTTCAATTTTAACATTATCAAACATTCAATCAGTTACATGTCATCAATCTCTCCCTTTGGCATTGATGGCAGCATACTATATTATCACACTATACTATTTCTAATATAATATGAAATACAATTGTTGAGATTCATCAAATTACCAAACAGTTTGTTTTGATAACTGATAAAGATGTCTGACCGCCAGTAAGCTCTGTGTTAACTTAGATTTGATTCTTGCAGCTTTCTGTGTTTCTTCTTCTGATGTGTTGTGTCTTCTGTTTGTGTCAATTTCTCTCTTTTGACTGTTCTTTTTCTTTGATGTTGTTGTCTTTTATTTGTAACTTTTATACAAATTCACAAATTCTCTCCCTATGGATATGATATCTCCCTTTTTGGAGTAATATGCTAATGAATAGTTTCTGAAATGAATAGTTTCTGATGATAATATGGATACATTCTCTCCCTTTGAAAACAATGCCAAACAAATATTTTACAAATATCTGACATTAATGTCAAACAACTATTTTCTTCTATCCATAATATATTCCTTGAATTTCCATTATCCATCATTAATACAACAATATGCTATGGTGCGTAGTTCTGATATATACCTTTCTGTATATAGATGTAGCTTTGAAGTTCATTGTTTTCTTGCATCAATCATGAATGATATTCTGATAATATATGGTTGATGTAGCCTTCGGTCCTTTACTGACTGGTAGACATGGGTTTGACCCCTAGTCTCTTTCTCAGGTACTCAAATGTATCCTTGGGTAGTGGCTTGGTGAATATATCAGCCAATTATTCTTTTAATTGCACATATTCAAGTATCACCTCTTTTTCTTGAACTTGTTCTCTTAAATAATGATACTTGATGGAAATGAGTTTATTCTTTGCATGCATGACTAGATTCTTGGAAATGTTTATTGTACTCATGTTATCACAATAGATAATCACTAGTTCTGTGATCTTCATATGCATACCTTCCAGCAACTATTTGATCCATTCAATATTTGAGTAGTTTGCAATAGCAGCAACATATTCTTCTTCTGCAGTAGACTGAGAGATGCATCCTTGCTTGTTGCTAATCCATGTGACAAGTCTATCACCCATAATTAATGCTCCTCTAGTTGTGCTCTTCCGGTCATCAAGATTTCCAGCCCAATTAGCATCGGTAAACACCTTAAGTTCAAATTTTCCTTCTCTTCTATACCATAAGTCAAATTCCTCAGTATTCTTCAGATATCTTAGAATTTTTTTTCACAACAATCATATGTGATTCTCTGGGGTTAGCATAAAATCTAGCAACAATTCCTACTGCATGTGCAATATCTGGTCTAGGGTGTACAACATACATGGCTTTTTCTATCATTGATCTATACAAAGTCTGATTTACCTCTGTTGACTTATCTTCCTTTGTTAATTTGTATCCAGTAGCCATCGGTGTTCCAACTGGTTTGGAATCTTCCATCTTGAATATTTTCAGGACCTCTTTGACGTATTTGGACTGTGTAATGAAAATTTCTTCACTTTGTTGAATGATTTGTAGACCAAGAAAGAACTTGATCTCTCCAAACATAGACATCTCAAACTCTTTTCTCATCTCATCAGCAAATGATTTGCATAGCATATCATTGCCTCCAAGTATGATGTCATCAACAAATATTTCAGTAATCAAAGTGTTAGCATCAGTATCTTCTTTCAAATAAAGATTATTGTTTTCACTAGTCCTTATGAATCCAATACTTATTAGATAGGAACAAAGTCATTCATACCAGGCTCTGGGAGCTTATTTCAATCCATACAAGTCTTTGTGAAGTCTACATACCATGTTCCTCTTGTCTGGATCTACAAACCCTTCTGGTTGCTCAATGTATACCTCTTCTTTAAGTATTCCATTTAGGAATGTTGACTTGACATCCATTTGATATACTTTGAATCCTCTGTATGCAGCATAAGCAAGTAGTATTCTTACTCCTTCTAGCCTAGAAATGG
>MU225971.1:3105228-3132279 GCA_018584345.1 Thuja plicata | reverse complement strand
GATGAGTGTCTCTGACTAGATTTGCTTATTCTCATAGAAGATTTAAATGCAAACTCTAAACTTGGTAAGACACTATTGTCAAAGTTATTCATCTCAAATGAAATCAGTCTACCAATTAGGCTATCAAAAGTAACTGTATTGCTTTTTACTGCTCTCATTTCTTAATAGCAGAGACTCTAATAGCATATACAAGCAATAAGGTTCTTAAGATTTTACTTGCCATTGTCTCCTCTTCAAGTGTACCTCCAACAGCTCGTATAGCATTGACTACTTCTTTTATTCTTGTGCTGTACTGTGTGATGTTTTCACCTTCTTTCATTCTGAGATCATCAATCCTTCCTCTAAGACTTTCTGCCTTGGATCTCAGAACATTTGTATCACCTCCATGTACAAGCTTCAATTTTTCCCACATTGTCTTTGCAGTTTTGCAATCTTTGACATCTTCAAATTTAGCATCAGAGATTGAGGAAGAAAGCTCTATAACCATGCAGTTATGCTCATGCTTCAGTGTCAATTGATCTACTATCAATGGTCTTGTAGGCAACACATATTCAGTATCTAAGTATTGAGTAATATCATTGCCAATACCTGATAAGTGGAGTCTTATTCTGATTTTCCATGAAGCAAAGTTGAATTTTTTCAACTTATGCACATCTCGTCTGTTCATCTTGTGATCTTTACTTAGGTATTGAAACCTTCCTTCTAAGCACACAAGCTCTGATACCAATTGTTAGTAATAACTAAGAGGGGGAAGTGAATCAGTGGCCTCAATAATTTATCCTTTAAACTTTAATCCACCAATCAATACACCTCAGATTATTAAATCCCTACAAGATGCATGCCTTGAAATACTTTGAAATAATTAACTGTCTATTGGTTTACCTTGTCTGTTCTTATTCTCCTTGATTACCGATAAGCAATAAAACTTATTTACTGATACTCAGTAAATATGCAGAGTATACCAATTAATCCAGAAATGCATATGTGAAATGTAAAACAATAAAGTAATAAACTATACATACATAACACATGGATTTTTACGTGGAAACCCTGTTAAGGGAAAAAACACTGGGACCGGTATCCTGAATTTTCACTCTTCTAAAGTGAGCCCTGTTAGGAGCCAACCATGTTAAAGGTTACAAACACACTGTTAAGTGCGACCTTGTTAGAGGATTTTTATACATAGGTTGTCAATTAGTATCTGGCATCTATTTTGCTACCATCCTTGAATCAGCCTTCTTCTTAGACTATCAATAGGCTTTAGGCAAATCTTGCTACCATCCTTGAATCAACATTCTTCTTAGGTTGTCAATAGGCTTTATGTAAATTCAATGCTACTTTTAGGAATCAACCTTTTTGGCAATCTGTTAGGATATACCTTAATTATAGAAGACGATTAAGGCCTGCTTTGTTAAGAGACTTAATGCTTCAATGGTTAAACTAAAACATAATGACCTATTTCTAATGTAACTTGAATTGCAGATTTTCAGATCTATTTAAGTACAATACCTCTCTGATCAATGTATCAATTCAATTCCTTTGTGATCCACACTTTTTTCTCTGTGATGCTTTGCTTCACTGTTCGTTGATGTCTTTAGAATTCTTTAGCTCTACCTTGGCTTGATTAATCAGGACTATATGAAGTTTATCCTTCACTAGTTTCTCTCCAACATGTTCTTTCTATTCACTCCCCTTCTGTGTATCTGATTGCATGCAGAAATGAATTATTCTTGTCTCTTATATAGACATGATATTCCCTAATTCTTGATTCTTGGCGTGAAAAACAATCCAGCCAATCTGATTTATGGTTTTAACTCCTGATTTATCTTGTAGTTATCTTCTTGCCAATTGTATAAATATTCTTTAAATCAATTACTTAATTGTGGTCAAATAAAAACAAATAAAACAACCAGTTAAGTCTATCCTTAAGCTCTGCCAGCTAGATATTTTGTCATTTTCTGAACTCTCTATTCCGTTGGTCAATTCTGCAGTTTATCATTGGTGACAACGGCCAGTTCCGTCGGTGTAACTCTAGTTAGCTATGGGATCTCCATCCGTCGGGAAACTCTATTTTTATTTCATTGGGCATCCTGTGATTTTTCTTTGTCAAGCAACACTGTCTTCTACTCGTCCGACGTCACTGTGACTTTTTCTTTGCCTTTAACGATGGTGTGCACTTCGTCGGTGTAGTCTGTCACTTAGTGAATACTTGACTTTTATGTATTTTTGAAAGCATAATCATTGTTCCATTGATTTTCTGAAGTCTTTGGCATTATGTACATGACCGTACATATGATATCAAGTTGACATCAATGACAATACAAACCATTAACTGTTTTAATGTCTTGCATAATCTTCAATTTCAACATTATCAAACATTCAATCAGTTACATGTCATCATTCCCTAAAAAGTTTAACCCAATCTTTCAACCATTAAAGAAACTCCCAACAAATTTCAGAAAGGAGATCCTTGTTAAAAAGATAGAGTCTCTGTATACTCGTGCATCTTTTAAATTTTGAGATACATAATATATCCCAGCTATCCAAATATAGTTTTTCTTTTTCCTCTATTCTAGTTCAAAGAAATTTTTATTAAATTTTATAAACTTTTACCGACTAGAAAAGCTAGTAATTTAAAGAGAGAAAGGTAATCAACTGGAAATTTTTTTATAGAATCATTAAGAAATTGGTCTTTTCCTTTATATATTATCATATTAAATTTCCATCTTAACAACTCTTATTGAAATCTTTCAATAATTTCATTCCAAAAGATATTATTTGGAGCTTTAAAAATCAAGGGAATGCATATTTAAGAAACTGGGAAGTTAGCGGATTGAAAACAAATTGTATCTATAACTCTTGTTTTACAAGAGTCTCTATACTGAAAAAGTAGATCTTACATTTTTTATATTTGATATATTAGCAAAATGCAGTAGCATAATTATTGTGTACATTCTTCTAGTTTTTGGCTTCAATGGTTAGAGCATCTATAAGAGGATGGTATCATCCAAAAAAATTTGATGGCTCTCTAGAGGCAAAGAAGAACTAGCTTTGAATCCTTTGATGAATCTTTGATTAAGCATTTTTTTACAAAGTCCACCTAGCCTCTCTATAACTAGAATAAAAAGATATAGTGAAATATGATCCTCTTTCCTTAAGCCTCTTCCACAAGATAAATACCCCTTAGGGTAACCATTCACCAAGAATGAGGATGAAGGGGTTGCTAATAAATCAACTATGATCTTTAAAAATATTCCCTTAAAACTAAACTTTTTAAGCACCTCAATAAAAAATGTCCAAGAGACTCTATCATAGACTTAACAGATATCTGACTCAAACACCATCATTGGTTTCTTGTTTCCTTCTATGGAAAGAACTTATTTGTGAGTGGTGAAAGTAACATCCATTGCGTGTCTCCCTTGGAAAAATTCTTTCTAATTTTGAGTTATCAATTCGTGTAGAATTTTTTTAAGCTCATTCACAACCAACATGGATAAAATTTTATTAATATTATTACACAACACAATAGTGCAATAGTTATGCATTTGAGTGACCTCCTCTATTTAGGAGTCAAAGAAATGAAAGTAGCATTCAATTAGCTGAGAATTTTTCTTATCCCGAAGAAGTATTTTGCCATATTTAGAATGTTCTTAGCAACAAGGTCCCAAAAATATTGAAATAAAGAAGGGGGAAGCAATGATAGCTTGAGAATTTGAAAGATCTAAAGGAGAAGACTGCCTTTCTAATCACTTAAATGGTCATTTATTTTATATCAAAGTTTTTTTATAAGCATCCTAGCTAGCGAGTTTCTTATTGTCATAAATTCTAGTTTTATTCCTAGGATTGCTATTATTTCCTTCATGGTGCACATGTAAAATTAGTAAAGCATAGGTCAATCTTCAATGTGCATGCAAAAATTAAACATGTGAAATAATTAGGTTGATGAAAGAAAAGTTTATAGAAAATATATGATAGGGAGCTCTCCCAATTTAATTTTTACATTTTTTGCATGGATTTTTAATGTAAAAAATGTACATCTTCTTAGGCGAAAAGTTTACAGTCTCTTACAAAATATTTTGTACTAACAATTTTTTTAATTTGTAGGTATAGATGTAAAAAAATATATTTTGGAAGATGATCATAAAAGACACAAAATTGGAGCTCATAGATTTTAGAATTTTATCTATGTAGAAGTCTAAGATTGTAAATCTAAGTTTTAAGATTTTCAATACAAATTTAAAATTCTATCAATTAAAAGAGTGATTTATTTTAGAATATTTTGTTTTATTTATAATTTATCTTCAACTTAAATTATTTTGAATATAATTATAACCAAATAAAGAAGTATCAATTGACCATTAAAATTAGGACTAGGTATCCTTTGAGGAATTAAGTCTACCATTATGATGTTTAGACTTGTATCTATGTTCTATTATTTACTTAGTTACTATTTCATATAGAAAATTTATTATCCATGTATTTTGAAATCTAGTCAGATATTTAATAACAAAAATAGCTACCACTTTTCCAAACAAAATAATTTAAAATAATTAAGAGGCCCCAAAAAAACTAAAATGTACCAACATGTTTGCACAACCCATCTACAAGAAAAAAGGTCAAATATTTTAGTAAATGTCTTTCAAGGCATACATGCAAAAACAACCTTCTCTCTCCTTTTGTTTTTGATCGCTCGCTCAAAAAAATAATATGTTGTCTATATTGTAATCAATTGAAACTCAAAAGATAATTAAATTATTTACTTTAAAACCCATCCTTGATGATGGGTTGTATAATTACACTAGGAAATGCAAAAGCTACACAATCTCCATATTCATGTGTAGATACTTTCTTGAATAATAAAATTCAATACTAACTGAAATTATGGGAACCTTAATGGAGGAAATCAATATTGAATAATAACACCACTGCAACTTCACAAATAAAAACATGGAAAGAAATATGAGACACAATGAACATTTTATTTTTGGACAAATTGTCCTAGAGCTATAGATGAAAAACTTATATTAAACTTCAGAAAATTAAGAGATACATGAAATTGCTTTCCTCTTACTAGAAAAGCTCCCACAATCCCCAATTTCAAGACTATTTGCTAACATTGCAAATGCTTCTCAAAATTTGTTGTGTTCTCCAAATTCCATTGACCCCCTTTTATACTACTCTCATTGGAAACCAATGACCTAGATTTATTCTCAATAAACGACTGAGATTAATAACACCTTAACAAACCCTTACTAATTAGTTTTATAGGTGTCTCTAAAAGAGATGAATTAATTAATAAATATTATTTTAACTCTAACCAAAGAACAACTATTTACTAATTATTACATATGGAGAAACAACTTTTGGGCTACTCAAACTAACATCATGTGTATATAATTCCTTTCAATAATACAATTCAATAGTGAGTGAAATTTCAACAATCTTAATTGAGGAAATCAAACAAGTTTTTAATCTACAATTGTTGCACCTCCATTCTTGAAGCTTCAATTCAAACAAGTGCTAAGCATTTGCCTAATAATTAATTATAATTATAATATTAAATATAATTTAATAAAGTATAATAAATTTTATTAGAAAATAATAATATAATAATAATAGAGGTTCTATAAAATAATTTAAATAAATTTAAAGAATAATTATTTAATATAAAATTTGTATAATGTATAGTTATGAAATAATAATATATTATTTTAATTATAGTATAATAATCATTTTGATTCATTAAAATGATAAGTATAAATTAAACAATTAAGTTTAAAAAATATGGGGTTTTGTGTCTAAAACATTGCCTCAAAAATAGCAATGGACATAGTGCTTCCGTGAAATCTGTGTATATAAGACCCCAAATTTATTAGCCAATCAACTTGAAGAAAAATATTTTTCATGATTTTTTTACTTAAAAATTTCACATGTATACTTTAGGAAATCTAAAAAGAAATTGAAAAGAAAAAATAGTTAATTGTAATTGGTTGAAAAAAGTTTTTTTAATCACTAGTTAAGAAAAACTCATTGCAATAGTATGCATCTGAAATGGAAAATTGCACTCTATCAACAAGCTGCAGAAGAACCTTTCCAAATCGTGGAAACATTAAAGAATGTCAGAGAAACTATGAAATCTCATAGTCTGTGCTTGGGAAATTTGATTGAGCTTAAAAGTGGATCAATAATTAACATATCCAAGGTTATCACCTATTTTGATGAAAAATTTAAAAACTTAAAGGCTTACAAGGAAATTGAAATTGATGACTTTTCAATTCTCACTCGAATGGAATTATTGGAAATGCTCGGATATCAACAGATGGGCTCTTAGAGCTAAAAAAATTCAACAAGTAAAGAACTTGAGAAGGATCTGGGAGCAGAGATTTGAAGTTTTCGCAATGCTAGGCTAGGAGTTACATACAACCTTTTCGGCAGCTTTTGAGGAATGGAGTGCATCACAAAAGACCACCAAGGATGCCGAAGATAGTAGAGCTGAGAAGGACATTTTAGTTAATTAGTTTTTAGAAGCAGTTCCATTTTTGCAAGTCTTTCCTGAACTTTATGCTACTTTCATGATCAATTAGTTATTAAAACTAAAATGGCCCTACATAGCTATATATGCTATTTTTGACGACCAAGTGAGGGTCGGATCTGCGGTGAAAAATTTGCAATACTATCTGTTTGTTTGAGTTATTTTTCTATGGTTATACTGTGAAATTATGGATATATAAATACATATTATCAACTGGTTTTATGAGAAGATTCTAGTATTTTCATTGATTATTTGATCTGGAGAAGTGTATGATTTGGATTGAAGTTGGAGTTGAATGATTATATTGCTTTGATCTGCAAGTATATCTTAGTGTTTTTTTAGTAATCTTTTTCAAGATTTGGTATCATTTGAATCAGAAATTCTTAAATAGTTTTCTTTCATGAATCAAGTCAGTTGGCTTGGAATATCTTAAATATCTTTTAAAACTCTTAAAGAATTTAGTCATTAATTTGTGATGAATGTTAATTAAAGCCTTTCATTATTTCTGGTTAAAAGTGTATCTTGAATTGAATTATTTCTTAATAAGAAGCTATTGAAGATGCAGCTTTGTATAAGGTAGCTACTCCTTTGAAGCAGAGAGTGTAGTTGTGAGTGACTCACTCAACTATTAGTGTATTTTTTTATTCTATTTTTAGGTAAAAGTAGTTATTTATTTATTCATTGTCAATAAGGAAAATCTGTTCACTAATAGATTTTTGGAGACTCTAGTGGGGAGTACGTTGTCAAGAAGATCAGTATGCAATTTTTTTTTATGGAAGATTAAATAATGGTATTTCATGTTGATGCAATACCCGGTCAAGAAGAAATCCCTCCAGTCCTACAACCTGACTTACACTTTCTTGATACTCAGGAGGATATCATTGATGATCTAAATACTCGGGCCTGGCAGTCAAGAATAAGTAACTAGCAATATAAGAAAGTCTGACTAGTTATAGAGGATGAAGAAGAGATTGTGGAGTGGCTAAGAGGACTTCCCATAGCTCAAGACACTGTCATGGTAGATAGGGAAGCTCAAGGCCCTTAAAACCCTAAACCCTAGATTTACTTCCTTACACCAGATCCCAAAGAAGGGAGGGTATTTTTGATAGATACTATCAAGAGTTTCAAAATTTTCATTTTCCAATTACCTATAATCCTAATAAGAAAGAAAAGAGTAGAACATCCTCTCCACCTAGAGTTTCTCCTGAGGCATCTTCACACCACCATAATTGGCAGGCCTTAAATTTATCTGGAATCCAAGCCCCGCCCATTGTAACCATATTTCCAAAGTCAATTATAGCACAACCTTGGGTTGCAGGAGTTGTCCCCTTGAATGTGGGAGGAAATCACCTCTTACCAAAAGGAGCTAGAGATATCGTACCTAAATTTTATGCTAATGGAAAAGTCTCTGTCCATGATCATTTGAATGATTTTAATACTACTTGTGGAGTTTTAGATGTTCAACATGAAGATGTGGTGATTAGGTTATTTGTGCAAACCCTCATCGAGTCAACCACTGATTGGTTCTATCATTTTCCAAATGGTCATATTAGTGATTGGAATTCTATGAAAATGGCTTTAAAATCATGTTTCAAATCTGCTGAAGATGAGAATTCACTCTTACTTCAATTAGCCCAACTAAAGAAAGAAATGCATGAACCAATCAAAGAATTCATAGAAAAATTCAACAAGATTTTCTATCAAATTCCCAATGCCAAGAGACCTAACGATGGGAACCAAAATGGTTTTTTTGCCAATGTTGTCACCAGACATAAGTTATCAGTTGAGATGAGATATAGTTGTTGACTTAACTGCAACCCAACACTTAGCACTAGAGCTTGAAGATGATTTAATAACAACAAGAAAGTGGAAACGAGAAGTGAAAACATTAGTTAATCAAGCATCTACCTCTAGTTCTACCAATCTGGTATTACAAAGACTGGTTAATGATATGATTTCCCTTAAAAGGAAGTTACCTAAGTCTGCACCTACCCCATATCAAGACATTCCTCATAGATACCCAAACCAGGGGACATGAAATAATGAGAAACCATCAAATGCATTTCCAACCCAACAAAGGCTTCAACTTGAACCTCCTCCTGTTAGAAGTAACATGTGTATTTTTCATTTAAAAGATAAACATGATGGAGATACATTCCCTAAAATGGTGTGGTACAAATAGATGGAAGCCAACAAAGATATCACTCAATAAATCCCTATTAATGAAGAGAACTCCGGAGGACATGGAAACTTTGTAAGTTACTACCTGGAGTATGAATCTGATTTAGACCGTGGTGGTGATATTTTATTCACTCTAGAGGAACCTTCTTGTTTAGATGAACCAAGTTGGAAGCAGCTCAAAGGTAGAATAAAATACATCACCAGAGGTAAAGATTCTAAAAAAATTAGATCATGAATCTACTTTCAATTTTGTTCATTTTTTTAAATCTTCTAAAATCTAGATTTCTCCCACTGAGTATTTGAAGTTAAATCCCAATATACTTGATAAATTAGTAGATTATGTAAAAGGTTCCCCTCTTGGAGTTACAACTAGTCAAACAAATACAATATCTACTCATGAGACTCTTTTATACCCCGAATCAAATCATCATGAGATTATCCACCCTATTCTTAACCAGGGATCATTAGAGCCCGCTCATGTTATGGGTAAACCACAACCTTTTTATGTATCTTTGTTTATTAATGGCCACAAACTCAACATCTGTATTATAGACTCAGGAGAATCAGATAATATCACTCCCTCTTTTGTATAAAAAGACTTGGATTTGCCTTTAACTAAGACTTTTTGTAAATTCTATTCAATGTATTCTAAACAGGTTTCATTGCTTGGTCAAATCAAGGATGCCCAGGTCTTATTAGTCACTTTTCCAAATGTGAGGTTAAAATTAACCATCCTAGTCCCTTATATACCTGCTAGCTATGGTATGCTTTTAATTCAAACCTTTTGCAAAGATTTAGGTGGTGAAATTAAATTAGATTGGTCACAAGAAATAGTCCCCATTGGAAATCAAAAGGTTATTTTGCCACCAGAAACTAAATAAAAATATACAGCGTTTCCTTCTGAAGACCCTAGATCCAAGATTTTGTATCATGAGACTGATTTTGCTAATCACATAATTTTACCTGAAGTTGATATTGGAGATTTGAAATCCTCTAACAATGAATGGGTATGGACACTTGAATTTGATGGAAGATGTTCTTCTACTGGTGGTGTGGGGGTGTTTTTGATATCTCCATCTGAGGAAAAATTACCTTTTTCTTTTAAGCTAGAATTTGAGAATACTAATAACATAGCCAAGTATGAATCATTACTACTTGGGATTCAAGAAGCAAAAAAGGAAATGTATTAGAATATTGAAAGAAAAAAGAGACATTGAGTTGATTGTGAATCAAGTGAGAGGGATGTATGTAGTAAGAAATGAAAGGATGAAAAACTACCCGAATAGAGTCTGGGATGAAATCGAGGGGTTTGAAGCATTTTCAATTGAAGTAGTGCTTAGAGAATTGAATTCTAGAGAAGATCTTTTGGCTAGAATTGCAGCACTATTAATTCCTCATCCAAATTTTGACAATAATCACTACACTATAGAGCTTGTTCATCATCCTAACATACCTGATAATGCTAATTCTTGGCAAGTCTTCAGTGATGATGCTCACCTGTCAAATGACATTCCTGCAAGGTATTGAGAATTTCTCTTCAGTGTTCTTCAAAGGATCAAAGTTCAAATTTAAAGAATTCTGTGTAGATGAAGGAGTTTATAAAAATGAAGATATTGTGCAACTGAAATGAAATCACATCCTGAAAGGCCTTGTGATGATGGAGAGTTTGTTTGATCCAAGTGGTTATTTTATTAGTTAGGTTAATGAAGCCAACAAAAAACAATCCAACAATTTTGAAAGAATAAATATCGGAAAGTAATGAAGATCCTAGATTTGTGAATCTAGGCACATGTTGCAATCTTGAGGAGAAAACTATATTCAAATAATTATTATAAGAGTTCAAGGATGTGATTGCATGGTCGTATGAGGACCTAAAAGATTTTATAAATGGAAAATTTCAACATCATATCCACCTGAAACCTGGAGCGGATGCCATTTTTAGAAAGGTGGATAAGATGCTTAATGCTATAATAATTTACCTAATTCATCATTCTACTCGGGTGGTGAACATAGTATCATCTCATAAGAAAAAGGGAGAGATTCGAATCTGTGTTGATTTTAGAAATCTAAATCAATCTAGTCTGAAAGATAATTTTGCCATGCCTCACATGGACCACATTTTACAGATGGTAGGAGGATCTGAGATGATGTCTATTATGGATGGATTTTCCAGCTATAATCACATCAATATAGCTCCTAATGACCAACATAAAAATGTTCACCACTCCTTGGGGAACATTTTCATATAGTTGAATTTCATTCCGCCTGATCAATGGAGGTGCCACCTTTCAACGGGCCATGAATTCATGTTTTGGTCATTTGATGAATAAAGTAATTGTGGTATACCTTAAAAATATGACCATTTTCTCCCATAAAAGAAATAAATATTCAAAATATTTGAGACTCATCCTTCAGGAGTGTAGAGATCAAGGAATATCTCTCAATCTGAAAAAGTCTATCTTTTGTGTAACTGAAGGAAAATTGTTAGGTCATATAGTTTCAAAGGAAGGAATTGAGATTTACCTTCCAACAAAAATGGAATACAGTCTTTCTTTGGAAAAATCAACTTCTTGAGGAGATTTGTGCCATATTTCTCAGAAACAACGAGACTCATGGTAAGTTTGCTAAGCAAGAAACAAACTTGTAGATGGAATGATGAAGCTAGAAGTTCTTTTGATGAAGTTAAAAATGCAATTTCTCAGAAACATGAGTTGAAGTACTCTCCTTCAAAAAAGAAAGCCTTCATAGTGGTAAAAGTTGTTAAACAATTCCAGTAATATATTCTCCATTCCCATTCTATAGTTTATGTTCTGAATACGGCTATTAAGAGTATTCCAAATCAACAGGAGGTGAATATGAATAATAGAGAAACTTGGGTTGCAAAGGTGCAAGAGTTTGAATTGGAAATCAAACCTACCAAATTGGTAAGAGGTCAAGGCCTCTATAAATTAATTGTAGAGAATGATGAAGACTCTCATGATAGGATTCCTTTATCCCTATTTACAAGACTGAAGGATGCATGGTTCTCAAATGTAGCTTATTATTTGACTTATGGAGGATGTCCTAACCATCAAACAATGAAGGAAAAAATAAATTTAAAACTTGAAGTGGCCAAATATGTTATAGTTGATGATATATTATACAAAAGAGGCTTAGATGGGATGTTTCTCAGGTGTGTAGATGAGGATCAAAAAGAGAAGTTGCTTCAATATTTCCATAATGCAGCTTGTGGTGGAATTTTTTCATCTACAGTTAGAAATTTCAAAATATTAGGGAACTGCTATTATTGGCCTGGGATCTTCAAAGACAAGTACAAATGGGTGGCACAATGTGAGAAATGTAATTTATTTTTTGGAAAACCACATCTAGCATCTTTACCATTAAGACCTGTAGTCATTGAAGAAACATTGAAGCAGTGGGGCCTAGATTTTGTAGGTCCAATATATACTCCATCAAGTGTCGACCACACCCATATCTTGACTACAATGGACTACTTTACAAAATGGGTAGAAGTTATCTCTGTGAGAAAAACTACTTCAGAGGTAGTCTATTCATTTCTAAAGGAGAATATTTTGGTAAGATTTGGGGTTCCCACCAAAGATAGTGGCAGATGACGCACAAAATTTATCTTCTCATGAGATGCAGTTGTTTCATTATGATACTGGGATTCAGCTATCACACTCCTTTGATTATTTTTCCCAAGGTATTGGTCAGGCTGAATCCACCAACAAGAACTTGATTGCCATAATGAAAAAGTTGGTTAATGGAAATGCCAGAGATTGGCACAAAAGATTGTATGAAGCTTTGTGGGCCAATTACACATCACCAAAGTGAGCCATAGGGATATCTAATTTTGAATGGGTATATGGAGTGGAAGCTAAAATTTCTCTTCCCTTGGAATTGGTAGAAGCTAAGTTGCAGAAAGTGATTGAAGATCAACAGTTCCAAAGTGCTTTAGAAAAGAGGAGCATGTGGTTAAGCAAAATAAAAGAGGAACAAGAAAATATTGTCGATCATATTACAAGTCACTAGGCAAGGGTAAGGAAAATATTTGACAGGAAAGAATGGCCCTAGAAATTCATGATAGGAGACAAAGATTTAATGTGGGATGAGAGGCGGGAACCTCACAGTGTGCATGACCAATTAAAATCATTGTGGAAATTCCCCTTTGAGATTATTCAAGAATTTGGACCTAATTATTTCAAATTCATGTATGCTAATAGAACCGAAATGCCCTTGTCCTTTAATGGGAAAGATCTCACACTTTACGAGTTGTAAGTAACAAGTATTTTTTTTGTACATATGTTTTGTTGTGCTATAGGTTTTAGTGTATGCTTGTTAGTCAGCTTATTTTTGTGTGAACCATAGATTTTGGGCTCATTATTTAGTCCCTCATGGTCCTAATCCCTAGTCAGAGCCATCTGTTGCCAATAAAAAATTCTTCCCTTGAAAAATTTTCAAAGTAACATGTATTTTGTCAAAGTGCATATTAAATCTTAAATCTTGAACCTGGCAGTTCAAAGTTCAAGGTTCAATTTCCCATTTTATGTTGTTACTATGTATGTGTAATCATTTCGGTTAGCAAAAGTTTTATGACCTACACGTATTTATGTCTTCACAATATTGAATCTTGAACTTTGAACCATCCTCTAAAAGTTCAAGGTTCACATTTCAAAATACTCTTGTCTTTCTCCATTCTAGACCCGTGTGTCTTTTCATTTTGGCATCAGTGGTTTTTATTATCTTGAATTTTGAACTCCTACTTTTTGGTTCATAATTCAATATCCTCCATGTGTCATGCATTAGTCCATATCAGTTATAGGGTTGTCATAAGTGATCAAATTATTATGGATCATAAACTTTGAACTTCGCACCTCACGGTTCAAGGTTCAAAATCTGAAATGCAATAATGACCAAGTATTTGTAACTCGTGCCAATTCTTGCTTCCTCTATGAGATTGGTTTTTTAAAAGACATTGGAGTAAAGTCCAGCTCACAAAAAGTACAACTTGCACGAAGATGAAATAAATGTGATTGGATGTGCTCAGCGAATGATGGCAGGAATAATGAAATTGTGGCAGACTATCATGATTACTAAAAAGGCAACTTATATGTATGTGTTAAAATTTCTCTTTTCTTGCCTATCCTATTTACAAACAACCATTGGAAGCATAATCAGAAGTGAAGCACAATGAAGGTAATAACCCAGAGGTGATAACAGAGAGCACCGGTGAGTTTCAAGAAATCTTCTTCATTTTTCCTTCATGTTTTAAGATTTAATTGTTGGAAGAAAGGAAATTTTAGCCTTTCTCGTCGCATTTTCTTGAAGTTTATTTGTTAAGAATCCCTATGTCCGGTCCTAGTGAGTCAGACTTTCAGGTCAAGTTTGTAAAAGAGAACAAGTTCTCTCCTATAAGTAGTTTTCTTTCTGAGATATAAGACACATTCCTTGTGGATGAAGATATGGAAGGAATTGTCCATAGATTGAAGAATGCAGATATGAGAACCTTTTCCACCAAGATTGTACCAAGTGGACTATTGGAGGCCGTCGGTTTTCCCGAAGTGACAACATGCCTAGAGCTGGTAATGGAATGCAGAAATAGATATGAAAGGAGTGATATGTTTATTTTTCTTCCTTCTGGAGAACTATTGGTATCTATCAATAGGAAGATAGTCATTGCTGCCCTAAGAATTCCTCTCGTGGAAACCTGTGTTGATTGGGATTTTGAAAAGGCAAAAAAGGAAATCCACTAGAATATCAAGATTATAGAAATAATATCTCTAGAGACTAGTTATTAAAAGCTGAGAGAGGGGGTTCTAGGTTACCTAAGCCATTACAAAAATATAGCTTTATATAAGAGGTGCGTGACATAGTGGTCATGCTAAGTAGACTAAAAGGTAAACCTAATGATATTCTATGGGAGGATTAGATGTACATTTTCATCCAAGCTATTTTGGGTGAAGGAAAATATGTTTATTAGGATCAGATAATAGCAGAAAGGCTTCACGAGGAGTTATCGCAGTCTGCAGAAGCATCCAATTTCTATTTGTCTTTATACATGTTTTATCCCTTGGCCATTTGCATAAATTAGGAGGGTTTGCCACACGAATCATGGAGGGATGATATTATGATTTATGAATACCACCCTTCTTTGCAAAAGAAGAGAAATTCAGAAGATTTTTGAAAGGTACAAGATACATTCATAGCCAAGCTCATTTTCAAGCTAAGGAGAAAAGTAAACAGTAGAATGTCTGAGGAAGTTAGGGAATTAATCAAAATTTGTGGCAGCTTCTATGTAAAAATTCTTGACTTGTAGCTATCTAAGGGTAGTATTTTTTAGTTGCAAACCCTTGAAGCTCCCACGATACTATTTAGACAAATGTATCCAGTTAGAGGTTTGCAGGCAAATACTCCAAGTAGGGGTGAAGTTCAGACTTAAAAAAGGAGTAGGTTCTTTGTTTCCTATTGATCTAGGGCATTATCGCTTCAGGATAACACATGCTACATCTTCTCTAGATGCAGAACTAAAGGTAATTAACCTTCCTTCTTACCAGAAGAGAAGCTTCTTTGATACAAAAAAAATTGTGGCAAACCATTTCAAGATTGATGTCACTTTTCTGCATCAACCACAACTGGAGGATTATTGGGTGGATTGTATAGACAAATTTGAGGTTGAAAAGAGGTTTCACTATATGTTTACTTGAGCCAGATTGTCAGTTTTCAGCTACCTTTTAAGATTAAAGGATTTTATATCGATGATGAGGAAGATGTGCTAGAACCTGGATACATAGAGTAGAGTAATGACACATTGGCCAGGAGAGTGGAATGGAGAAGAAAAGGGGAGGAGGATGTGAATGCCCTATCTCAAGAGGTGTTCAAGAAGATAGACAAATGGTTAAAAGAAATGAGCAAAAAGAAGAAGCAGGAAAATTTTGGTTCAGTAACCATAAAGAGTCTGAGAATTTCAAAACTCACTACTTCTCCTACCCTTACTAATAGAATTGAGAAATTTCATTTTGTAGGTGAACCGAAATTTGGAGTAGAAATCAATCTTAAAGAGAAAAATCCAATTATTGAGCAGCCTATAAGAGTCTTGAGAAATAGGAGCAGGAGGAAGGAAAAAATAGATAATATCCCCTTGTGATAGACCCAGAAACAGAGGAAGGCGATTTACAACCTTAAAGGAAATCTAAAATGGATAAAATCCCAGTCAGTCCCTCAAGAACTCAATCAATAGAAGAAGGTCAACAGGACCTATCAATATTGAGTACTCCTACAACATAAGCTCCTACAAATGCTTCCACACCAAAGACCCCAAACTGACTGGAGTTATCAGTAAGCAAGAAGAGGAATATCATTCACGCTTCAACCCCTATTGGGGACTTAGTCAGTAAATACCTTGGGAAGACTCCACGATCAAAGAAACCAAACGTGGAGGCCATGTTGGATGTAGATTTTTAAAATAGGTCACTCGGTTGCAAAAATTTTCAAACCAAATTCTTATAATGCTATTGATGATGTCACAAAGAAAGACTTCAGTGTGGAAAAGGTGGATTTAGGGATGGCTACCAGAGTTGCTGACTTGAAAATCTTGAATTTAGCAAACAAGAAAATCAATCACCGTGTATTGAAGGATGTAGAAGACAAGATGAAATTGAAGAAGACCCTATGCGAAATGACTAAGTACATTCAATAGCTTCAAATCCCTATTCCTCAACCACTGTCAATAGTTACAATTGATTTAGATCTTAAATCTCTTGAAAATAAAAAAATTATTGGATCAAGTTCATAGGGACAGGTCAATGTCAAAGAATTTCTTTAACTGGGTAGATAATATTGTCCAAGAAATCGTCGGATTCACTCATGATTTTGGAGATATAATTAAGAAAGCTGATGAGCTAGTTGAAACAATAGAAACAGATGTGAGCTCCTCGAAAAAACGAAAAAGACCAGTTGGAAATATAAATTGCATACATGGAAGAATTTCAAGACTAGGGTATCAACAAGTTTCTACTGGAGAAGCCAACCCCTGGAGTAAATGAGAACTCACTGTTCGTGGCTAAAATGCATGTGGAATGGAAAATTGTGCTCTATGAACAAGTTGCAGAAGAATCTTCCCAAATCATGGAAACATTAAACAACGTCAAAGAAATTGTGGAATCTATAGTGAGTGCTTGGGAAAATTGATTGAGCTTAAAAGTGGATCAATAATTAACATAACCAAGGTCATCACCTATTTTGATGAAAAAGTTAAAAAATTAAAGGCTACCAAGGAAATTGAAATTGATGACTTTTCAACTCTCTCTTTAATGGAATCATTGGTAACCCTCAGATATCAGCAGATGAACTCTCAGAGAAAAAAAATTTAACAAGTACAGAACTTGAGAAGGATCTGAGAGAAAAGATTTGAAGTCGTTGCAATACCTAGCCAAGACTTAATTACAACCTTTTTGACGACTTTTGAGGAATGGAGGACATCAAAAAAGGCCACCAAGGATGGTGAAGATAGTGGAGCTGAGAAGGACCTTTTAGTTAATTAGTTTTTAGAAGCAATTCCATTTTCGTAAGTCTTTCCTGGACTTTATGCTACTTTCATGAATAATTAGTTATTAAAATTGAAATGGTCCTGCGTGGCTATATATGCTATTTTTGGCGACCAAGTGAGGGTTGGTTCTCTGGTGAAAAAATTTACAATACTAAGTGTATGATTTTGATTTCAGTTGGAAGTGTATGATTTTGATTTCAGTAATATTTTTCAAGATTTGGTATCATTTGAATCGGCCATTCTTAAATAGTTTTCTTTCATGATTCAAGTCAATTTGCTTGGAATATCTTAAATCTTTTTTAAAAATCTCAAAGTATTTAGTCATTAATCTGTGATGAATGTTAATTAAAGCCTTTCATGCTTTCTATTAAAAGTGTATCATGAATTAAATTATTTCTTAATAAGAAGCTATTAAAGATAAATCTTTGTATAAGGTAGCTTCTCCTTTGACGCAGAGTGTAGTTGTGAGTGTCTCACTCAAATTTTAGTGTACTTTACTTTTGTTTTTTGATAAAAGGAGTTATTTATTTGTTCATCGTCAAAAAGGAAAATTTGTTCACTATCAACGGCTATAGAAGACCAACTATTTGGCAAAGGAAAAGCTCAGACTGGGAACAAAACACCACTATCGCTGAAATGAGTTTGACCGCCGCTAATGTTACTATAAATAATCATGGTACACCATATCTTTGCTTGTTGACCGTGTGGTAATACTCGTGTCATGAACCATGCAACAAAAGTAGTGTGTTGTTTTTTGGGCACTAGTTATGGGGAGGCTAAATGAAACTACCCCATTGTCTTTTCCTTGCATGTTGAAAGTAGTCCTGGACTACCGTACCTCTCGCACGATCGAGAGTAGTTAAATCCATTCAGTATCGGCAATAGTTAATTTATGCAGGTATTATTTATGCAATCATAAGAAGTGAGTTAATTTATGCCAGCAATATTTCCTTATGGCTTACGTTTCAGCGGCTCTCATTAATATTTACCTACTTCAATAAAAATAAAAATCTTGCCAAATAGTGAAGGCCTATATTTCATCAAAAAATCCTGCCAAATGCTAAGTCGGTTCTGGTGTAGCTACCAAGGCACTGTACTTTATCGCGTAAAAAAAATCTCACATTGTTATTTTTATTTTAGATTTCTTTTGGTCTGCAACGTCGCAGGGACAAAAAATTGGCATTATTATCAACTGCTTCACAAAGGTATGGTGGTAGAGCTCGGAGCTCTCTTCTCAGTTTTTTCCCTTTCATTTGGTTAAATATTTTGATAAAATAAGCTAGAAATTGATTACTTTTTGCCCATGAATTTTTACTTATGTAAAAATAATTTTGCCCATGAATTTTTACTTATGTAAAAATAAATTCTATCTCATTTTTTTCACTTTGTTTTTCTGTTATAATACATTCCACCTATTTACATATTTTTCTCAACCAATTTGTTAGTAAATTAATTTTTTTATTTAAACATGAGGCTTTAATGTTGCTTGCAATTAAATTCTTACAATTCTGAAAATAATATTATGATTAATTAGACTACCTATTTATAGTGCACAAAAAATATCTCAATAGAAAAGAGTGAACCAGAAAAGGAAAATGATATTGTGTTAAAAAATTTTGTTTCAAATTTATATTTGTACTCTCTCTAAAACCCTTCAGCTATCATATTAAAAAGTAATTAAAAATATTGTTTGTGAATCCCCATTTCTAATCATCATTTATTTAACTGCAAGACATTCCATAATCATAGAATTATTTGAAGAAATTCCAGAATCATAGAAATAATTTGTATGATATAAACCTTCAATCCTGGTGTTGAACATTCCAAATGTATCGAATGTCATTAAATCAATTAAAAAATATTATAAAATAAAAGGAAAATATTAATATTTTTTCATTTAATTGTATTAAATTATTTATTAGAAATTAATTTCTATATTAATATAACAATGTACAATCTAATGCAATATATTATATATTAAGAATAATTTAATTATATAATATATTAAAAATATATTAACTTCTTAAATATCTAATATACTATATTATTAAGAACTAAACTAAAATATTTTAATATAATAGTTTATTTTATTTTTATTGGTATGTGTAAAATCAATATTATACTATTTAGGTGTTATCTATTATATAATAATATTGCAATATAATATAACTCTAAAATATAGAATATAACATTAAAAATAAAAAATTATTGTATTACATTGATTTCTTTTATATTAAATTATGGTATGGTTATATATACCACACTAAATATATAAATTCTGCAATAATTTTAGTTATTTGCATGCAACTAAAAGCTGGTTGGTTCATAGTGGGGCAAGTTATCTCCTTATATTGGACACCATAAATCAAGTAAGCTTACAAAAGCTTTTGTTCTTGGCTATTTTATTCTTTAATCTTTAAATTACATTAATTTTTGCATTGTATTTTAAATATTACTTATTTAATTATAATTTTATGAAGAATTCAACCATTTAGTTAATTTTTTTAGTATGTTTGACAAAGGTGTTAGCTTAAAAAAGTTCAAAATTTTCTGAAGAATCAAATATTTAATTAATTTTTTAGTGTATTTGAAAAATATATTAGGTTTAAGAATTTTAAAATTTTATGAAGAATAGAACATTTAGTTAATTTTTTTAGTATGCTTGACAAAGGTATTAGCTTCACCTAGTGGACCCATACTAGGATTCACTTCCACTTGAATAATTATAGAATTGTTTTGTGTCTTATGTGTTTATCATGCTAGATTACAACCTCCTTATTTGAGGCCAAATGAGGACCTCATCCTTTCAGCCATATTTTTTTTTAATTTGGCCTCTTCGTTATAGTCCAAAAACTTATAGAATTAAAAGTATTCTTCTACCTACAATCTAGGCTAACACCTGTATAATTTTTTATCTCCTAGGTTTAGATCACCACCATAGTGTCCATAGTCACATAAAATCTTCAAACACATCCATGCCCTAGGTTGTAGATTCACTTGCATCATCATAACATCCTAATACAAATTCATTTTTCAATGAGTCTTAGGTTTCACTTAACTCAAGATAGGTTTACATTTCCTTATAGATTCATACACTACCCTGATCACATCTTTATAAATATTAATATCCCAAGTTTGATCACCATCCATATTGCTGTCATACTTTTGTCTTGTCATTTCTTCATAAACATTTATCTCCTATGTTTACAATACCATCATAACATCCTCATGCACATTTTGTATCATATATAAACTATTGTGTTATTTTAGATCATCACTTACATCGATATCATGTATTCCTCTCATACAATATACAACCTTTATGCTAGGCTTATGCTATTACAATCCTATGATATCAATACATTTAATCTATACCATTTACATATAGAAATCAAACAAGATACAAAAGGAATGAAACAAGTAGAAATTTATATGTGACAAACAAATGTTCTATAAGCATTATGTTTGATATTGATTTTTCCTTTGGATCATATTAATGTCTTATAAATAGATGATATGAAACTTACATTGATAATTATAATTTATAGAAAAAAATTAAGGATGTCAACATTTAATCTCTCTCTCTCTCTCTCTCTCTCTCTAGTGCAGGTAGGACAGGGGAAGTTGGGGCCAAAGGCACACCCAATTATCTAGCCACCCTGCGAGTAAACACAATGGAAGCACACAACACAAAGAACAACACCAAGGATAGAGAAGGAACAACACATACCTTTTATTGATTCATCCAATTATAACATACATGCCTGGTTGTGAGGCATTTGAGGTTATGACCAACAAGATTTATGAAAATCCATATTTACTCTATCTTCTACCTTCTCATATCATCATCTGCTACTTGCTCTAGTAACTGATACCTAACCTACTCCTAGATATCCCTATTTATACTAGCAAAAGAAGATTTCAAAGTGGAAGGCTGACCAACAACGGTCCACACACATCCCAAGACAAGATCTAAATATTAAACACAACAAAAAATTAAATACACAAGTCGACTCCAACAAAAACCAAACACAGACAAACTTCGTCAAAGAAAACTCAGCATCAAGTTCACTCGGCACAAGAAGGAACACTCGACCAACACTAGGCACCTCAGCATAAACAGGAACTCGGCCAACACTAGACATCTCGACACATATTGCAACTCGGCAAGAACTATAACTCGGCACTAACTGGAAAAATGAACAAAGATGAGCAGGATAGAAAGGCAACCAAACGTAGGATGCTCCTACATAAGATAACCTAGGTTGAAAGAAATTATTCCCCTAAATCATTCAGGTGTCACAACCTGACCTGAATCCAACTCTTATTGATAAATCCATGTTGCATCTTCAACTGGTCTATTCTTCTACTTTACCAAATACTCATAGCAATATTTTCCTCTTGTTCTTTTACCAACCCTCTAATTGAATATCTATTCAACTTCTTCGATCTTCTACTTGTTATAATGATTTAGAAAAACTAAGAGGGGGAGTGAATAACTTATCCAAGGTCTATATGTACCAATTAAACTTTCAAATACTTAAACCAACTCAAATCCACTCAGTAATCCACTCAGTCTCTATAGCATATGATCAACAATATAAACTTGTAGTATAGTGTCCTAATGTAATCAACTTGCAGAATATAAAAATCTTAACAATACAACACATCAAATAACATTCACACAAGTATGACACCAAGATTTAATGTGGAAACCCATTATGGGAAAAACCACCAGTGACATGCTACAAATTTTTAACTCTTGCGAAGTGAGCTCTGTGAGAATGCAACCCAGGTAAAGGTTTTATCACACACTGTTAAATGTGACCTGGTTAAAGGATTTAATCACTCTGTTAGAAGTGATCCTTATTAGAGGGATTAAGCCATTCCATTAGAATGTCAGATTGATTAAAGGATTTAACAACATGACTGTTAGGTCAACCTTGTTTATAAGGATTTTGCAACTGATACAATGGTTAGAAAGTAACAAAAAATTGTGATCTAAAACATACAACTCACTTTGCAAATATTGATCCAATTATCGCTCAAATAAAAATTCACTAACTGGCCTTCAATTTCATCTCTATCACTCTGATATGCTCTAAAATCCTTCAAGAAATCACCACTTTGTAGTCTTGTACTACTCTAGTCTTCATCCTTCTCTTCCTTCTACTTAGATTTTACCAATCAACTAAATTAACCTCATACCATAAACATTACATAACCTACAATCAGGCTAATCTTATACCTCTTTGATCAGATATCTTGATCTATTATCGCTTAATCATCACTGTAGACCTTAGGTTTAGGTCAGATCCAACAAATCCTTCCAACATTTCATTTCCATCTACATTGTAGAATACATCCTAAAACTCCTTCTTGAATTTATAAAAAATAATGGTTAAACACATATTAAATGCTCATTTAATTATCCACAACAATCATCCTTATCTTAAATATGCTTCACATATCCCAAGAAAATCAACTATGTTGGCTGAGATCTCAAATCTTTCTCAAACTATCATAATACTGATACTCGGTCAATACTGTGTATTGTCGCTTGGTCATCTCTGTGTAACTTGGTAATTATCTGACACTCGACATATACTGATGGTCAGTCAACAATAAAATTTTCTCAGCATATACTGGTGCTCGATTGACACTCGACATTACTCAGCACAAACTGTTGTGAACTTATGTTTCTTTAATCTTTTTCTCTATAACTTGGTCAAGATTAATCTTGTACTCATCCAAACTTCACTTAGACTTAAGATTAAAAAAAAAAAACATATTACCTTTTCAAGGTGCAATCTCATCAAGTACCCATTGTAGTTTCACATAACTCAACCATTCACTAGGTCTTCTTGTTATCTCTTCTTTTCAAATCTTCTTCTTCTTCAATCAATTGGCATGACACTTTACAAGATAGCAACTGTCTTACCAGTTAAGGTTTGACATATCAATGATAATATAAAAATTCTCTCAATTGTAGTTTCCAACTATCTCCCTCTTTGGAATTGATGGCAAACACATGCAAACAAACAACATATGCAAAGTTCCCAAACAATCCAAAAAGTATGTTCTCTAAACAGATTTTCATTAATTTACTTAGCTTCATTCTAATTCTCTCCAATAAAAATATTGCCTCCCTCTTGGATATATTTCTGTCTTTAGCTTATCTCCCTCATTTTTTTTTTCATAGTCATTTATCCCTCTTAGTGTCTTATTGAATTCTCCCTTACTGTACATTTCTCTCAAGTATTCTCAAGTATTTATCCCTCTTTGAAAACAATTCCAAAGACATACATCTTCAATATGTACATATCTTTGTGTCAGGTTTCTAAATTCAATGCTCCCTCTATCATCTTTCTTATGACTGATCAACATTTTTTTCATAACACTTCATAGCTTTAGGTGACTCCTAAAGTGTGACCGCCTTATGCATCAATCTGTCAGATATTATATGTAATACATTTAATGCAACCACTCCATATGATCTAAGTTAGCCTCAGATATGAGAATCACCCCTAATTTTCCTCTTAGATACTCATGAGAATCCTTAGGTAAAGCTTTAGTAAATATATCTGCCAACTATTCCTTTGTATTAACATATTCAAGTCTTACTTCTTTGTCTTGTACTAGCCCTCTCAAGTAATGATTCTTGATAGCAATATGCTTGGTCTTTGTATGCATAACAGGGTTCTTTGAAATATTAATAGCACTAGTATTATCACAAAAAATAACAACTGGGTCTGTGATTTCTTCCTTAATACCTTTCAAAAATTTCTTGATCCATACTAAGTTTGAACAATTTACAGTTGTTGTGACATATTTAGCCTCTGCTATGGATTGAGAAATACAGTTCTATTTCTTTCTTGTCCAAGAGACTATTCTCGTTCCTAAAAATAATGCACCTCCACTTGTGATCTTTCTGTCATCAACATTACTTGTCCAATCGACATCTGTGTAAACTTTCAGTTCAAAATTCTCATGCTTCTTGTAATATAAGTCATAGTCCTCTGTTCCCTTCAAATATCTCAGAATCCTTTTCACTGACATTAAGTGAATATCTTTAGGATTTAAATTTTTTTTGGAACAATCCCAACTGCTCATGCAATATCTGGTCTACTTTGGACAACATATTGTAGTTTTCCAATCATTGATCTATACATGGTTTGATTCACTTCAGTTGTCTCATTAGTCTTTGATAGTATCTATCTGGTCACCAAAAGAGTACTTAGAGGTCTAGATTCCTCCATGCCAAAAGTCTTTAGTATCTCAGTGATATATTTAGATTGAGTAATGTAGATACCTTTCTTCATTTGATATACTTGCAAACTGACAAAGAATTTGATCTCTCCAAACATATACATTTCAAATTTAGTTTGCATCTCTTTTGCAAATAATTGGCGTAAAAAATCTTGTCCTCCAAATATGATATCATCAACAAATATTTTAGATAATAATATCCCTTTACCTTTATCAGACATTAAGTACAAATTATTGTTGTCATTTGTCCTTTTAAATCCAATCTTGAATAAGTAATTGTGCAATCTCTCATACCATGCTCTAGGGACTTGCTTCAATCCATACAATGATTTATGTAACTTGAAAACCATATTCTTCTTTCCAAGTGAATCAACAAATCCTTTAGCTTGTTCAATGTATACATCTTCTTCCAGTATTCCATTCAGAAATGCTTATTTGACATCCATTTGATATACTTTGAATGCTTTGTAAGATACATAAGCCAGTAGAGTTATAACTCCTTCCAATTTTGCAACTGGGGCACACGTCTCGCCATAGTCAACGCCTTCTTCTTGTGCATAACCTTTTCTTACCATTATGGCCTTGTTTTTTATAAATTCTCCATGTCCATTCAACTTTTTCTAAATACCCACTTGGTTCTAATAACATTCTTGTCCTTTGGTCTAGGTGCTAGTGTCCAAGTATGTTCTTCTCAATTTGTTCAATTTCTTCAGTCATGGCCTGTATCCAATCTTCATTTCCTAAAGCATATCTCACTCATTTCAGCTCAAATTCACATAATAAACATGTGTGATTTTTCAATTTTCTTCTTTTCATGACCCTTGGATCTTTATCTGATTTGATATGGTTTATGATGTCTTCTTACATATCTTTATAGTGTAAGCTCTGGTCTTCATTGATCTTGTTGTTAATCCTCAGATTCATCATCAAAGTTGATTTCAAGTTCATTTTGTGTCTATGATTATTCCTCAGCAGTCTCCTCCGGATGCTAGGCAACATCTCTCTCTATTTTGATATTTTCTTATTGTTTCTCAGCAACATCATTATGTTGTTCAACAACTTCTTTTTCAAGTTTAGGCACACTTCTGGGCTCTCCTCCGTTCATGTAAATGAAATATCAGTAATCTTTAGGTTCTTTCTTGCATTCCACTTCATTGTTTTCTACATATTCATCAATTCTGACATTTGCACTTTTTATAAATTTTTAAGTATTAGAATTCCAACACTTGTACACTTTTCTCTTAGTGGAATAACCTAGGAATATTCCTTCATCACTTTTAGCATCAAGTTTTCCTTTAGTATATAACATTTTCTCCCAAAAACATTAAAATATTTTACATTAGGTACATAACAATACCATAACTCATAAGGTGTAATATCACTACCTTTCTTGACCTGTACTCGGTTAAAGGTATAGAATGATCTACTTACAACTTCTCTCTAGTAATTTTGTGCAACATTATTTTCTATCATCAGTGTTCTAGCACAATCCATTATTGATCAATTCCTTCTCTCGGCTATGCCATTCTGTGGAGGAGTGCTTGGAGAAGACATCTATCTTTTAATACCTCTGTCATTGCAGAATAAGTTGAACTCATCTGATATAAACTCTCCTCCTATGTTAGATCTCAGACATCTCAAGTTCTTACATGTCTCTTTTTCAATTATTTCCAAATACCACTTGGGTATATGCATGAAGATGGGGGACCAAAAAGGTGCCAAAATTTTTTTTGGTCCCCCAAAAGCCATCGAGCGTACGCTCTATTGAGTGCATGTGCTATGGCTTTGATTTCCCGAGCCTAAGGCTTGGGCAATCAAAACCAATAGGGTGTGCGCCCTATAGGGTATATTCCCTATGTAACATTATGAAAAATGCTTAGAGGAGGGAGGAAGAAATCCCAACAGGCCCTACCAGACCAATTAGCACTAGGCCAATACATAAAATGTAACATTTAAGTATAAGTTATATACTCTTCCTTTCTTATACTTAATTTACATTTTATGTATATAGTTCCAGGATGTTTGAGAGTGGTTTTAGCTTCATAGGAATTAAGATAAATATTCTAGATTTTGAGGGTTTTTAGGAAATTTCAAACTTAGCCAAATTTCAGGAATCAACACATTGTCTTGAACATGATTCTCAGTTGACTATTGATTATAATCTTAAGCCCTTGACTTGATTAAAGACACTCTTTATGGCTCTTAGTGGTTTTAATGTATCATATTGGGTTCTAAGTGGTCCTAGGTCCCATTACGGCCCCTTAGGACACATTAGGGCTGCTTAAGGCCCCTTAAAACACAATAATCATTGTCGAACACACTAATGGGCTCTAATGTGTACTAGTGTCTCATAAGGGGTTTTAGTGTGTTCTAAGTGGTCCTAGGAACCCTTAGGACCCATTACAACCCCTTAAGAAACTTTAGGACAAATTAGGACTCATTAGTACCCCTTAGAACACATTAATAGTTATAGGACCTATAAGAGAGAGAGAGAGAGAGAGAGAGAGAGAGAGAGAGAGAGAGG
>MU225971.1:3027446-3057489 GCA_018584345.1 Thuja plicata | reverse complement strand
TCTATTATGTGATATCTAATCATACATGAAAATTTTGGTTTGCATTAAGGATCTATGTCTTTGATTATAACCTATTTTGTTGTTTGACATTGAGTTTCTATGGTTGATAAATCTCTCACCTTGGAAAATGAATAGGGTGCTATCCCTCATAAGGGTTACTTTTTCACTTCTCACATGATATCTCTTTGCTATGAAATATCTTGATATAAATTTATATATCCCTTGCCTTCATACCTGGGGGGCAAGGTATGTTCTTTCTTCCTCTATCTAAGTAGCTACTTTCCTTAGCTTAGTGGCATGTATTTATCTTACAACATTATTTCTTTATAAAGATTTGTGTTTTAACTATTGATACCCTCTTATATGAGAGGTAATTGTCCTAGGTCATCACCTCTTGTTTATTTTGTAAACTATGTTTTTGATAAACTCTTGCTCTTTCTTTGGGTTTGAGTTTGTTTCCTTCATCCGAGTATTCCTCTTCCTCTTGATTATAGGGGGCTTTTTGATTGAATCTTTGTTCCCTCTTTTCTTTAGAAGATGACATTTTATCCTAAGCACTCCTCGATGGTGAGGGTCTTGTTGATGAGATATCTTCCCTTTTGAGGATCCTTTTTCCATATGCGATATATTCACTTCATGATTATCTATGTTCTTGGATGTAAGGGTCAATACTCTTCGCTAAGAATATGGTATACATTGTTGTTATGTTGAATATCTCCTTACCTTGTGAAGTAGGTATCTTCTTTCTCTTCCTTATCCTACCTAGTGGGTAGCCATGATAAGGAGGTGGAATATATAAGGTGTCCCTTGTACTATAGTTTACATTAATTTACATTTTTCATCATGCTAAATCCTCGGAAGGTAACGCACACAAGTCGCTAAATCTTGAAGGGACACACATTTTTACTTTTATTTTTGCTAAATCCTCAGAAGGTAACGCAAATAAGTTGCTAAATCCTGAAGAGATACACACCCTTTTATTTTACAATATTCTAAATCCTTGAAAGGTAACGCACATAAGTTGCTAAATCCTTAATGGACACGCATTTTATATTCCACAGTGGTACAAGAATGTAGATCTATGGATATTTTAAAAAGTCGTCAGAAGACACATTTACAACTACAAGCACAGTTTATGGGTGAACCTGTTGGGGGCTCTCCCTCCTTGGTGATTCATAGTAAGGTGGGCATCTTACTAGGTGAGGTAATCACTTTCTCTTCTCTCTTTCACTTTCATGCTAGTAGGATTAGATCATGAAGCTATGTTATCTATGGTGTTGTTCTTGTCTTACTTATGTAGTCATGTATGTTTTCTATGTTTGATGGCTCTTTACTTTCATACCTTTATGCATGTATTTTGAGTTAGAATGCTTAGTTTGGGGGCTCATGTCCCTGACTTAGTGATATTCTACCTCATTGCAATCCACCAGGATCCTTTTCTTCTAACTTTACCATGAGCATGTTCAATTTCTATACTCTCGCTAAAGTGGGGGCTTAATGTATCTTCTTAAAATGGAAGCAATTCCATGTTAAGAATGTTTAGTGCTCCTTAGGGGATGTTTTTCACCTCCATCATATCATCCTCCCATTTCTGCATCATCCCCTACTTATGTGCCTGATTAGGACCCTGATTGGGCCTCTCCGAGCACCTTCTACCACACCTGGCATGTTTTCTAGGAGTTATGACCCCATGGGTCAAGGTCAACCTCAACCTTGACCTAGATCAAGGTCATCCTCGACCTTGACCAAGGTTAGGGTCGACCTCAACCCTAACGTGGGTCCCCATTTTGAATCTGGAAGCCTGTCAGCTGTCGGGGATCATCCAAAATTCAATTTTCTACCTTCCGGGTCGGCTGTTTTGGGTTCCGAAGTGGCAAATCCTAAATTATATTTAATATAGGTCCTCTTCTAAGGGCATGGGTCTAATTGGAATTTAATTCTCCTATGTTGGCCTCCTTAGAAGATTGTGCCCTAGTTTCATATAATAGGAAGCATTCTCCTCTCATTTTCTCTAACCATCAACCAAGTAAGAAAAGGTGATCAAGCAAAAAAAGTTCAAGTATCCATTTTTCTATATGTTTCCAAGATTTCAAGGTGTTCAAGTCTTCCTCTCAAGCATTCAAGTCCTCCATTAAAGATCAAGCTTTCAAGCTTTCAAGCCTTTGAAGGGATTAGGTTCAAACATTCAAGATTCATCATTCAAACCCTAGATCTAGCCATCATGGTGGTGTGATCTTCCTTCAAGATCCTTTGTGCATCTTAAATACTCCTTCATCATTCCTTCAAGGTGGATTCCAAGCATACAATCATGGAGGTTTATGGTTTCTATTGAGTCCAAGCTTTCATACTTACATACTTTCTTACATTTGAATTACAATTGCATATCTATTCAATATCATAGCTTCATTATTAGATTCAATTCTACTACTTGCTAGCATTCTTATTTCAATTATTGATTTCAAGGTTAATTCCTAAATTGTGGTTTAACTAAGGAAAATCCCTCCCCGCCAAAAAACAAACCACTTTTTGTTGTAGGTACAGGTTGAGGACTGAAGATTTGAGACCAGATCTGGATACCCTTTTTAGCAAACTATTGGGATCCGTGAACAGATTTTATGTCAGACTTGTGCAGGTCAGGGTCGACATTATTGGGTTAGGGGTGACATTTGTGGGTCAAGGTCGACCTTTTTCACAAGATGGTGTCAGATTAGAAAAATATTTCTGGGTTTTGTTTATCTTTGTGTTTCCTTTTTGGATCATACCTAAGATTTTCCAGAAACTAAGCACAGACCCCATAAAACAACATTCTTTGATGTGTAATATTTCAAGGTTAGTGCATTTCTCCTATCCATTTCAATTCAAATCGTTAACCATTCTAAATCTATCACACATTTACACCCATTCACACACATTTTAAGAGGGAAACCTAGTATCTCCTTTTTTATTCTTATTTCCAATAGATTGATTCATTTATGCATTGATCCTTTTTGGGTTGATCAATTTGGATCCTTCCTTTGTGCATTTGAGAATAAAGGGGAATTTCTTATTTATCCCTCCACTCTAAACATTAAATGTAAGGTGATAAGGGATTTGAGTATCAAAACACTCTTATTCCATAAACATCATTTTTCTACCTTACAAGAGCAAAGGAAATGATGTTGGTGTTCATTTTTCAACTGTGAATGTGCCTTCAATTTTGAAATTCCACATCAAGCAAACAACTGAAGACATGTGTTTTTTGTAATTTTCAAATGATATTTTTGCAAGGTCTGGAAAATGTTTCTCGAGTAGTTTTCCATGTAGGGTACAATAAACAACGTCATCTTCAATTTTTATTATGCATTGCAGGAAGGGCTCATATATGAATGTTGTATTTTTTGTGCATGTGATGCATTAGGCATTGTTGGAGCTTGAGGGTTGTGCCAATGAGGTTGCCTAGTGACATGAGGAACATAGTAGTTGGTATGGTGTTGGGTATGCATTTTTTTATTTCAATCTGTTGATGACCTGGAATTTGAATGAAGATTTAAGTATGGATTTGAAACTGGAATTGAGTTATTTGTATTGTAATTGTGTTCATGTTTTTAATATTGAATGATCTTGTTGCTTACTTGAATATTGGAGAAAGAAATATTTTGTAGAGCATTTGTTATATTGTCATCGTTGAGGTTGTCAATGAATGTGGTCGGTGTTATTTTAATGATATTTTTGCCCCTTGTTTCAATTCTGACAACATTCTTTAGAAGGAGGAATGGCGTGTGCACTATTTTAAGGATCAATAGCAGTGTTACATAAGCATCGACAAGATATCTGGGAACTATAAGCTGCAAAGAGAAGAAATGTCTTACTCAATTTAAGAAGAAATTGTATGATGTAAAAAGCATAACATTTTCTTTGGTATACGAAGTTAATAGCTTACAAAGGTTGTGTCCGACATGGATTCTCTATCTTTTACTTGCAGCTAATATTTTTTTGGTGTTTGGCTATGTGCAGGCACTATAACACCCAATGTTCCGACTGAGTAGCTACTTGGTGATTGGAAAAGTTTACTTATCATTGTGTCAAGCATGATTTTTTTCTGTTTGCATACTTTATCAATGGTTTAAATGGATGTGTCCATATTAAAGTGGAGGCAATAATCACAATCACCTCTTTTGTATTGTGTTTTCTTCTTTATTGTGTAATTTTTTATGTAGACACTTGCACTGGGAAAGAGGTGTGCAAGAAATGTATCAATTAGTTGGTTAGTGATATCTGTTGTAATATTCATATGACCTTGACTGTCAACGAGATCAACATGTACTATTTGTGATTTTTTTTCCCTCTTGTAGGGTTTTATGCATAAGCAAGACCGTAAGCTACAAGCACATCGCCATCGAAGGTGGTGGAAAACTAAGTTGTATAGATTTCAATAATGTTGAATGTATGGTGCACTTCCAATTCCACTCTGTGAGAAGATGAGATTGTGTATTTCAGATTTTGCAAGAATATGAAAAGTGATGGTAAGAGTCTAAAAATTTTAGTCTTTCTTAAATTGTCTATTTAAGAAAGCCTCATCTTAGTCCCAAAGCCATACATGTTGGAAGCCCAACTTGATTCATTGATCTAAATATGGTGCTCAAAATAGAAATATAAATTGGTACAATTTTTTAAAGTGATTCATTTTATCAAACTAAAACTAATCATTGCAATATAGATACCTCAAGAATGTGGATGCATTTTCTTATGCAACCAACAGGCACAACATTTTTTTGTGTGTGTATTATAGTACTAGATAAGATAGGCTTGCAAGAAATTTAAAATAAACTAGCAAAACAATAATTCTATACAACACAATGAAAGCATTAAACATGTTGTTTTATTGTGCTATAGAGATATTGTAAAATGGTATGACCAATATGTATCTAAAACAATGAATTTTACTAGAGTGATATCGATATTGTGTATCCAAAAATGTTCCAATAAACTTTATGCATGTGTTATTGGCCTATCATTGAGAAAAGACAATATGTATTGTTGCATAAGTTTTGTAAGCATTGTTTGTGTTTTTTTGGAAGGTTAATGTAGAATTCTTCGATAATAATGAGTTTGCAATTTAGTGGAAATGTGATAAAGATGTTCAGTTTTAGATTAAATATGTCATTGATGGGTGCACCTCGAGTGATGTACACATTTGTGATGCGTAGGGTATTTCCAAGATGTAAAATATCAATAGTTAGGGATTCCAGACATTTTGTTGCAAAAGTATTAGTTTTTAACAATGTAGTTCTTTGGGTAGCGCAAGTCAAAAGGCCATGAATAGACAGTGAAGGATAGAAATTAAATTTTCCTTTAGCCAATTGAGGTTCTTATGAGTCTTTTCTTTTATTTCTTGGGAGAAAAGTATAGTTTCTTTCAGAAAATCATGGTCATGGACTATTTCTTGTGTGTGGAATGCAAAGCTTCGGGTATTAAGAGAGTGTACTATGAGATGTTTTGGCAATGCAAAAGAAAGTTTGTATTGAAGTGTCCACTCCACAAAGGTTCTAAGACGTTGCATTTTATTATCCACTTTAAGGGACACTTTAAAGTTTTGATGTTGCAGTTTGTGCATCATTAGAGTCTTTCAATGTTTCTTAGATGAGACAAAGCAGTGCTAGAAAGACCATGATGTCAGAATTTGATAAGATCAAAAGTAAGTGAATCCATTGTCAGGCCTTATGTTGTATGGATTGTGTGTGTAGACTCTTCTCTAGAGAGGGAATTGTGTGTGGGTTATAATTTTTGTAGTTGTTTTAAATTTTCTAGTTATTCTTGTTATTGGGGTCTAGGAAGGCAAAATAGAGCTTGTGTATACGCTTTGCATTATTTGGCGCCACAATTTTACAATTTTGGGGTCATTGAATTGAATCCATATGATTTATTCATGGTCAATTATGTGTAATTGGAAAATACCATCAGCCCCATTGACTAGTCCATCTTGTGTATCGAGGTTTCCAACAATTAGTTTAACCAACATTCCTGGGTTTAGATAGATTGTATCTGGTAACAATTATTTATGAACTTGGAAGTGGATATTTTTAATGGGAGAGTCTTTTTCATTGATTGCATCAAATACATAAATCTTAGTAGGTAAGTAGTTCAACATTTGTATGTTGTGTTCATCGACAGCTATATTTTTTGGAAACAGGTATGTGAATTTTGGATCATTGGGAGGAGCTTTGTAACATGTTATATTTAAAAAGGAGATGTCTTCATCACTTTGTTGACCAGATCTGGCATGGTTAAGAACATAAAGGTAATGTTGATCTATTTTCCTGACTATAGTGTGCAATTTTAAGCATAAGACATTATCAAGCCAAAAAATGTATGGCACTTTCTGACCACTTACTATTGTCTCTTCAAACATTGAGGTATCGCATACAGGCTGTGCTTGGTACAAGTCAGAAAAAAATATGATATCCACATTTTCAAATGGTTTTTTTGGTGTGTGTTTGATTCGGTAAATCCTTTTTTCAATATTGTATAACATTTTAGAGCCAATTAGTGACGCTTCATCAATGAGAAAAACCTGCAGTTGAACTAGTTTCTTACTTAGAATCTCAAGTGTGTTTGAGTCCAAAGGTATCATCCTTGAAGAGCTACATGGCTGATGGAAAATAGAATGTGTAGTGATGCCACCTGCATTGAATTCATCTTTTCCTATGCAAACAACAATAATGCCTTTAGGCTTTAGTGGGTCACTATCAAGTTTCTTATCATGGATTTGAATCATTTCTTGAAAGAGGACTTTTGTTGTGAAGGCTTTTCCTGTGCAAGCACCCCCTATCAAGAATAAATATAGTGGTTTGGTAGGTTCTAGTCTCTTTTCCATTAGCACATATTTGACTATTGATTGTTGTTCTTTATTCAATGGTGTTTACAGTTTGAAATATTTTTGGATGCAGAGCAAGAATGGGTGGGATATTTCTGAGAATGGTGAGTGAGAAGTACCATGAATAGGTTTTGTATTTTTTCCATGGTTTAGGTCAGCTATGATGTCTTATTTTTCTATTTTATTTTCTTGTTTTCTTTGGTCATGCTCATTGCGAAGGTCTAAATTATTGGGTGGTTATCATTGTTAGTTTCAATTGTAGCTTGTTCAATGCCACCCCATTTATTATCTGTTTGTGCAACAAACATTTTCTCAATATTTACAACTTGTGATTTATTTGCTTAAAATGCTACACTCCATGTTTTAGGTCCAAGCAATAATGATTATTCATTGTTTCTAAAAGGCACATAAAGTATATATTTTTTTGTACAGTAGTTTTCACGATCAGTATGTGAATTGTATTTTACATAACAAATTATTAGTGGCTTTTTGGTTTTTTCTATTTTTGATGTGTTGCTTGAATAAAAGGCTATGTGTTCAGCTAGGGACAATTTGTCAAAGACTCATGGACATTGTATGTATTTTTCTACTGAAGAGGCCTACATGATGTTTTCAAATTCATCTTGCTCCTTTGCTAATAGCTTAGGACTTTTTAACATCAAAAATCCACTTCCTGGTGGTGCAGTATTGACGAAAATTGTTTTCCTTGAGATTTTATGAAATGGAAATGAGAAAGCAATGTGAATAGCTTGTCAGCTAGACATTTGCTAGTAGTTAAGAAATTTGTTGCCTAGTTTTCATATGAAATGTATCTTTTCATTGTAAGTATGGGCATATTGTTGTTGCAATTGGCGAAATGCAAGTTATAATGTTCTATCTTGTTTTTTCATGTATGAACTACATTCAGATGTAGCATATGCATCTAATATAAATTGTGTGTATATATTTTCATACCATAGTGTTGGCCCTCTCTAGAGAGTGCATTTATCCTTATGTCAACCAGTTTCCTTTTCAGTAAGACAATTCTTCACGATAATGTTGCTGGTATCATTGCAATGTAATCTACCTCATCCATTTGGAATTCACGCAAGGAATTGTTAAATGCCACTTATTTTGCGTAGTGTTTATTTTATAATTGTTTGAAAAATAAATTTTCAATTTCCCTCATTGTAGGATTGGAATCTAACATAGTCTCTGATAATGTTGTTTTCCTCATGAGAGGCAAGGGAAAACTAAATCGACAATTGGATGTTTTGTACTTTTTGCATATTTTTGTGTGGTGATGTGTTTGCATTTTGAAAATATTTACATCTACCAGGGTGAAGTCACATGATATGTACTTGTTAATGAAGGTTTCTATGTTCGTGTTTCTACAATGTCCATATATAGGTGCATTTTCAATCCACAACATGAAATGAAAATGTTCGCTTCCTCAAGTCTGAAATTCAGTAACAAAAAAAATAGTCACATAGTTTGCCAGACAATTGTTCATTTTTCAGCATCTGCTTTCAAAATGCATTGACCCTATGATTGAAATAGCAACTGCAAAGGACTGGATTTTTCCTAATTCCAAAGTCAATTTCTTTATCTTCTATAGTTTCATTGTGTTTGGTCTATTTTAAAAATGATATATGCTGCAATGCTTTGCATAATGGCTCCAAAAAGTGCTCAACACTCGTTAGTATAAAAAATAAAGTTGGAGGCCCTAGTTGGCGTATCATTGCAAAGATATTTTTCCTAGTGTTTTCTAAATAGTCAGGTGATGTTCAAATACTCCTTAGTGATCTAAAGCCTAATGGGGACTTCAATATTTTTTCTAGATTTGCAGGATTGCACACATCCTTTGCATACAACTTTTCACCTTTCAATTCATCTTTTCTAATACAAACCCATGATAAAAAGGATATTTTTTATTATTTTGATAGCTTTCAAAAAAATATTTGTGATGTGCACTGCAAATTCACTTTCTTTATTCACAAGCTCTCACTTTTCTATTTTTTGGTAGGTAAAATTTTTTGTGATGTCTTTTGGTCGTGCAAATCCTTAAAATAATGTTGGGAAATTCATTTCTTTTGAGTGGGTGTCCTAAAATATGCCAAGGGGTTTAAACCTTCAGATGGTACAATTTCAATAATAGTTGTATAAAGGTCTTTGATTGAGTTTGATTTGTTAAACCAATGAATAATCAATTCAGTTATAGGCTTTTCCTCATTCCCAGACAATGGGTCATCGATATCTATTTTTGTGCGAATGTCTATGTGCATGTGTTCTATTTTGCTTGCAAGAAAAGCTTACAGGTCTTTATTTATTGTGATATTTTCTTTTGTATACAATGGTGTTTTTGATAAGACTGATAAAGCATTCATCACATAAGGAGGTCTAATATTTCACTATGAAAAATCATTTTCATATTGCAGCTTACGTTTCAAATTGACAGCTATTATTTTAGCTTCATCTATTTGTCTAGGCAATGCTTATTGCACTTTATCAAAATCAATGGGGACATTGATGATTGTACCATTCAAGAGATATTGTACTCTTTTATATCCTAATTATCTTAGTTGCGCAAAATAAATACACAAAGAGACAAGTCTTTCTTCTGGACTAGTCAATGAATACACAAATTTTATGCATTTATTATGTCTTATGTTCCATGGTACAGTAAAAGCAGGGACTTTGGAAATTTTTACAGCTTCGATACATTACTTCCAAATGCTCTGGCCCATTGACATTGTTTTCTTATTTGTTGGAAGAGAGAGAAAAGAGAAAGCATGAACAAATGCATCATTGACTTCATAGATCTCTTTATGGAAATATAAGATCTCACATAGAGAGCATGCTTGAGTACGTGTATCATTGATTGCTTGTAGGTACTGGTCAATAGCTTTTTGGATTGTATTATTTTGTGTAGTTGTATATGCATGTCCTTTTGTTTGGTGGGTTGACCTTACTTTATGAAATATATATCTTGTCTTAGCCTGTGGATGGGGCCTTCTTTTGTTTATATCAGTGATTGTGTCAATAGGCTGATCACTAGTTATCTATGTCGAGCACTTATCTTTATTTCATATCATTGCCTTCAAACATCACAATGAGCAGCAGACATTCACTTTTTTTTGTGGGCAAAGGTACAATTTTTTTGGCCCTGTGTTTTTTGTAGGGAAAGGAAATTTATATTTTCCTTCAAATGTGGTTGGCATAGTTTTGTACAAATTGTGTATGTTTCCATGCATTTCATTTGACAATTATTGTTTTTCTTGAAGTGGCTCATAATGACAGTGTCCTAAACTATTTTTGAAACAAATAAAGTTAATGTTTATTGCTGGGTCTATGCAATTACAACATACTTCAGCTGTTGCTTGTGGAATTTCTTGCCACACATATATAGCTATTTTAAATATGTATTAAATCCATAACAAGAAAAATTCAGAACCTTCAAGACTACTTTTAGCATATGGTATTCCAATCCTAGAAATTATTGCACTTAGTTGCATGACAAAATTGTTGTTTGAAATTCAAGACTATAGAAGCATGTTGAAGCAATGCAATGCACATATATTTTGAATTTTCAATGCATTGGCCAAAGATTGGGCCATGAAATGACGCAACAAAATTGCATCAAAGCAATTATCAGCCAAGTAAGATAGAGCAACAAACATGCTTTCACCACATGGACAAATAAATGTAAGTAGTCGGTCAAGGCCAACTCTGTCAAATTTTGTTGCAATTGTGTTCCAGATATTGGTTTCTTGGCAAGGTACAATTGGCAATTGTGCTTGCATAAGTTGGAGTTCATTACATGAACTTACTCTTGAGAAGATAGGTTCATAGGGCCCAGCCAATGGATTAATATCATGGAAGAGAATCGATATGCCAAAATGAGATGCATCTTTATTGAAATGAAAATAAATTTTCTTGCGTGTTAGAGACCAAATGCGTATGGATATGCTCAACTAGTGTGCAAGTGAATGAATACAAAACATGTCTCCCCAAAGGCCATACTCACCATTGGCACTGACTTCTATTGTTGAAAGTCTCATTCTATGTAAGTATGTGTTTTTGTCATTCACCCAATGAAAATCCTAGAGCATTGATCAATGTAGCTCATGCTCAAAGGAGTGTAAAGCTATAGAAGAGCCATTGTGAAGGCAGTGCAAAAAATGGTCTACAAGACCATTGTGTAGTTCACTAGGTGTATAATGGTAGTGAAACAATACATGGACTATGTCAAATAAGAAATCACCAACATTGAAATGGAATGAATCAATTCGGAAGCAATGCACATTTTGAAGTGCCTCATCAATAGACATAGTTTGTAACTGGTCATTTACTTTGTATGTTTCTACTAAGATTGTATTTTCTGACACCTATCCTAATTTTTGAGAGTTGTTTGGGAATATATTGGTCATTTGACTGATGAAGGAAAATAATCTTGTAATGGGAGTAATTTAAGAATACATGGACTAAGGAGTGTGAAATGTGCACAAAGAAGGCACATGAACATAGAAGTTGATTCTAGATACCACCATTATGGAATTGTTAAGTGAGAACAAAGAAGATAGTAGCTATATTTAAAATTGTGAATGAGAAAGGCATGACAACAACAACTGATCTTGAACAAGAGAGATGCAAGAGCTCTTATAGCTAGAGTAGTCAAGCCCCTGCAAAACAAACAAAAAGCCATGCCATAAGTATGTATGATTATTTGTGCATGTTTCTGGCCCAAGATATAAAGAATTTGAAAACAATTCACAGAGAATGAAATATAAATGCAAAATTGTTATGTACTTGTTTAATTATTTCAGTTTAATAGAATGCAAATGTATCATTTCTATTTAAACTGATTGCACTTGATTTTTTGAATCTCGAAATTCTTGGTGCCTATCCAATATACATCTATGTCAAACTTTTGCAAAACATTTTTCTAGTATATTTTCAGCCCCCAAGCATTTTTTGATTTGTTTAGTTACTAACGACATGAATGAGAAATCTTATCAATTTTGATACTTGTTCATGATAGGTTATATCTATAGTTAGACCTTAGAGAGACTTAAGAAAACATTGAATTCAATAGCTATTAGTATGGGTTACATCTATATAATATAGTATAAAAATTTTCTTTTAAAAACAGTATCAAAATTTTCTATTAAAAATATTTAATTTCTTTAAAACTAATTCTTAAACCATATCATCTATTAAATCAAAACCAAACTCTGACACAAGAAAAGTCAAAAAAATTCAAGCACTATGGTGGCTTCTTTTCTGAATAGTAGACGAGAATTTTTTTTTAGGAATGGTGTCATTTGTGTAACGCCGCCTACAGTGGCAAATATTAGTTGTCATAGTCTGTTTAGTATGAAATTCTGGCAGCTCAAAGGTGGAGACTCACTGTAAACTTTAGAGCCTTGCATGATTGAAAGAAAATAACTTATTTCAAGTTTCGAACATCTTAAAGAGGTTAAAATCATGAAATATTGCTACCAGTTCAACAATGAATCTCCGTTTAAAGTTTTAACTGATTCACAGGGGAAAAAAAATAGACTTCAAGGTGGAATTTCTTGAAAAAGTTAAACTCATGAAGTATTGTTGGTAGTTCAATGGTGAACCTTAAAGTTTTAGACAATTCACAGAAAATAACATATTATGAGTTTGAACACGCTAAAGAGGCTGGAACATGTTAAAGAAGTTAAAATCATGAAATATTGTTGGTAGTTCAACATGTGAATCTGGTTTAAAGCCTTTAACCAATCCACAAAGAATAATAGTTTTGGAGCTTTGAACATTGTAGAAAGGTTAAAATCATTAAATAATGCTGCTAGTTCAATGGCAAAAATTCATTTTAAAATTTTAAGTCTTAGCTCATTTAAAAGAAAATATCATATTTCAAGCCTTGAGCATCTTAAAAAGAGGTTAAGATCATGAATTTTTCACAGTTTACATTAATAGATTTGCTCAAAATAACATATTTCAAGCTTGGAAAATCTTAAGGAGGTTGGAATCTTGAAATTTCCACAGTTTACATTGATAGTTAATCTAAAGTTGGCTCTACAAATTTTTTAAGCAATATTCCTAAATGAATTGGGTGATTCACCATTAGAATATTACAATAAAAAAATGATTTATATGTAAAAATTTGAAAAAAAAAGGTTTCTCTAAACATGCAATTTTTTTTCTTCAAAATCTCTTAAAGTAATGTGGTTGCATATTCCAGTGTCTAAAATTTTTGCACAAAGTAGGTTTGTTTAGTAGGGTATGGAGACCCATAAAACGATACATGTTTGCACACTATGCATTTGGTAAAGGAGGCTTTTGAAAATCCCAAGTAAAAATGCATGGAGGCAATAGAATTATGAGAACATTTGGTAGAAAATGGTGCAAAAATTCAATAATTTTTTCTTCCAAATATATTTAAAACCACTAGTAAAAATTGTAATGGCCAATAAAAAATCAAATTTGAATTATAGAAAATTTAACATTAATAATAATATTGCGAAACATTTTAGTTTAGCCAATGTATTCATGATTTCCAAAAAAAAACTAATAGCCTAAACATAGCAAAAACATAAGTCTCTTGCCTTAAAGGTAGGGACTAAAAATAGAGACGCAAATTGCCCATCTCTTCAGAACTTCTAGAATGGTGGCTAAAAATAATAATAAAAAAAAACATGAACGAGCTACATGTCCTCTGAAAGAGCTACAAGTCATGTTTGTCCTTGAAAAGTTTGCATATGTTTTTAAATTTTGTAGAAAAAATGACTGTATGCCTCTACTATGTCTCAACATTTTGCATTCTTGCCTATCAAGAGAGTTGCATAGCTAGCAACATGCAATACAAAAAATTATCAAGGACAAGAGTTGTAGTGACACTTGTACCATCTTTTCTAGCATCAATTTCCTTGAACATGGGAGGCATCGATGCAGAGACAACGGGGGAGAGCTCACTAAATTATTTTGAAAGATTCAAGTATGCAAGAACAACATTATACAATGCTCTTTGGGTTATCACAATGTCAATTTTGTGGAGCTTTCCGATGATGACCCACATTCTACAAATTTGCAGTTTTCTTCATAGATGTGTATTTTCTTAACCATTGGGTGTGGACCCAATTTGGATTTGTTGGTGTTTTATTTGTTTTATTATTGTGATTTTTGTTAAATTTTCCATTCATATTATGAAATGGTTAATTTGGTTAATTTTTATGAATAAAGAATTGTGGTTCTTCAAAGGGAATGATGGAATTATTTATTTTGTTAATTTTTATGAATAAAGATTTTTGGTTAATTTTTATAAATAGAGAATTTTGGTTTTCCTGAGAACATAGGAATGGTACATTTTCTAGTAAGTGTTCAGATCTCTTCAGATCCCTTTGGCGGAAAATCAAAATTATTTAAAATTTTTTTGCACTGTACTATTAGATGGAAAAGGAATAGCTTTGACACTATAGCTCTATTGGTACAGGTTGTTTTCCTGGGTTTGAAAATTCAAAGGCAAGATTTCCTTGAGATTTCACAAAAAATGTAGTTTCCTTCAAACCATTGTAGCTTCAATTTTATGTTTGCTTATGTACACCTTGATGGGTGGTAACGGGTATCTATGATTGAAAATAGGAAGCATAAATTATAAGCTTAAAGTTAATCTTAACACACTAAAGGGATATATATTATGAAAATTACGCCCTATTCTTACAGTTTACAAAATAAACAAGATTTTATACATATTTTTGCTGAACCATAACTGATTGAATGCTTGAAGATGTTAAGTTGATGATAACCAAGCTATGGAAAGTTAATGCAAGACATTAAATTAGTTAATGTATTGTATTGTCATTGATGTCAACTTTATATAATCTGATTGGTTTTATACATAGTGTCAAAGACTTCAGAGAACCAGAAAGATAAAGGTTATGCTATCAGTAATGCATAAAGGTTCAGTATACACTAAGTGACAACAAACACCGACGGACAGTGCATCCTGACGGATAGAGAAACCTGAGAGGAAAGTCACTGTGATACCTAAGAAAGAAACTTGAGAAAGCATTACTGATGAGATGAACCAAAGTAACCTGACCAGAACTTAATAGTGTTTCCCGATGGACAGACAACCCCATTGGAGATGTCTGAGGAGAACTGAAGTATTGACCAAGCTAACAAAGCGTTAAACACTGAAAGAACTGAAGTTCATAAATGACAAAAGACTTAGCTAGGAAGAGCTAAAAGAATGAGTTAATTGGTTGATAACATTGTTTTCATTGACAAGTTAAAAGCCAGAGATAAGTGAGAGTTTTAAATATTTTTTATTCCAGTTGTCTAAGAGAAATCTACGGGATAAAACTCAAGTAATGATTTAAAATAAGAAAGGGAAAAATTGTGGATCACGACAAGAACAAGAAAGTCAAGGACATAGAAATGGTGAAATCATGTCTATAAAGAGACAAGATAATTAATTATGAATTAGGGGTGAATAGAGAAGAAGATGATGGAGAGATACTGGTGAAGAACAACTTCATACAGTGCTAATCAATCAAGCTAAAGAGTAGAGCTAAAGATTTTTGTAGACATCGAGCAACAAAGAAGCACAACATCACTGAGCAGAAAGAAGTGGAGAAAATGTATTGAATAGAGACATTGGTTAGAAATATATTATGATCTTACAATAGATCTAAACATCTAAAAAGTATAGTTGTCTATATGAATAGATCATATATTGTTTCAGTTTAACCATTCAATCAGAGAAGTCTCTTAACTGAGCAAGACCTAAACAAATCCTTTATATATTGAGATACATCCCAAGGAGTATCAAAAGGTTAATTCATGAAGATAGCATAGAAAAATTCTAGATATCAAGTGATTAACTGTCAGTCATAAATCCTCTAACAAGGTCACACTTAACAATGTGTTTGTAACCTTTAACAAGGTTGGCTCTTCACCGAGCTCACTTCAGAAGAGTGAAAATCTTGGGTTATCGGTCCCAAGTGGTTTTTCCCTTAACAAGATTTCCACATTAAAATCCATGTGTCAATGTGTTTATGAGTCATTAATTTAGTATTTGCATTACACATAACTAATCTGGATTGATTAGTAAGCGTTAAGTTGTTTACTGCATTTTTGTAAAATCTAGAAAAGGATAAACTTCTATTCGAAAAAATATTAAGAAAAGGGATAAATAGTGAACTCCGAGTAGTAGTTAATTGATATGATTATTTAAGCCCCACTAATTGATAACTAGAGATTTATAATTGTGGTATAAAGTTTTGGATTAATTTTTGATGCCACTAATTCACCCCCCCCCCCCTCTCAGTTATTCTAAAAATTGTTATCAGAGCTTGTGTGCTTAGAAAGGGTGTTTAACAACTCAAGCAAAAGATCACAAGATGAGAAAATGAGATGTTCCTAAGTTGAACAATGAGAAATTTGCATCATGGCAAAGCAGGATAAGAATCCACGTATCAGGTATTGGAAATTATGTTACTCAATATTTGGATACTCAATATGGCTTGCCTACAAGACCTCACACACTTGAGAAATTAAGGTAAAAGCATGAGCATAATTATATGATTATATAACTTGCTTTGTCACTATCTGATGTTGAATTTGAAGATGTCAAAACTTGCACCTTTCGAAAGAAAATGTGGGACAAATTGAAGCTAGTACATGGAGGAGATGCAAATGTACTAAGAGATAAGGAAGAAATCCTAAGAGGTAAATTTTATGACCCAAGAATGAAAGAAGGAGAAAATATCACTCAGTACAGCTGTAGAATAAAAGAGGTAGTCAATTCTATCCAAGGATTTGGAGGCATACTTGAAGAAGAGACAGTGGTAAGTAAAATCCTAAGAACCTCACTTCATGTATATGCTATTAGAGTATCTTCTATACAAGAAATGAGAGTAGTAGCAAATAATAATGTCACTCTAGATAGCTTGGTTGGTAGACTAATTTCATTTGAGATGAATAACTTTGATAATAGTGTCTTACAATCTATTGAGTCTGCATTAAAATATTCTTTGAAAATAAGTAAGTCAAGTCATAAACACACTATGATAAATGATAGTGAAAGTGATAGTGATGGCCAAGATCTTGATGAGATTGAAGCACTAATGGCTAGAAGATTGTAGAGAGGCAAAGGTAGATACAAAGGTAAATTACCACTTGTATGTTTTAATTGTAAAGAGATTGGACATGTTGCTACTAGATGTCCTAAAAAAACAAAATATGATAGAAGTAATGATAGATCTTATGAAAATAAGTTTGATGGAAGTGATAACAGAGATTACCAAAGCAAACAACAATCTGACAGAAGAGATACCCAACACTACAAGGACAAAGGGAAGAAATCTTGTTACCTAGTTGAGAACAAAGCTAGAGATACTGATACCGAATCTGGTGAAGACATTGAGATGGTATTTGTGGCCATGAAAGATGATTCAGATGAAGAAGAAAGGTATGTATAAACTGCACTCATATCTAAGGTTAGTAAGAATGATGTCTGGATTATAGATAGTGGCTTCACTCACCACATGACCGGTGATAAACAAAATTTTGAAACTTTTGAGTATTATAATGGTGGATCAGTAAGAATGGATAATGACTCACCTCGTCTAGTTGAAGGTAAAGGAACCATAATGTTGAATAACCTGATGAAATGTGAAAATGCATACTAGGTAAAAGGACTTCACTATAATCTATTGAGTGTTTCACAGCTAAATAACATTGGTCACCGAATTGCATTTTAGAACAAAAAGGCAAAGATCTTTGATGAATCAAGAAGGTTGATCAGAACTGGAGAATAGACAAAAGGTAACCTATTCTATCTTGATGATATAAATACCACTTTTTTAATGACTAGAAATGAATACATACGATTGTGGCATAAGAGATTGTGTCATGTGAATTTTGACAACATGATTAAGATAAGCAATAAAGGAAAGTAAGAGGCTTACCGAGCATGTCAAAGCCCGGGCCTATCATGTGTAAAAATTGTTAAAAAGTTAAAATGAAAAAGTTGAGCTTCAAGAGAAAAACCAATACATCTAATACTATTCAAGAATTAGTCCATACTGATCTATGTGGACCCATGAAAATAAAGAGTTACTATGGTGATATATATTTCATTCTCATTGTTGATGATTATTCTAGAATGATGACAGTTATGTTCTTAAAAGAAAAATTAGAAGCATTCAAAATGTTTAAATGTTATAAATCTATGGTAGAAAAATAAAGTGGTAACAAATTGAAATTATTAAGATCAGATAGAGGAGGATAATTGTTTCTCATGAATTCACTAACTTTTGCAATGAGCATGGAATTAAAAGACTAGTTTTTGCACCAAGAACACCACAAAAAAATGGGATTGTTGAAAGAATAAATAGATCCATTGTTGATTGTGCAAGAACACTAATGATAGAGAAAAGCATCACTCAAACATTCTGGAGGGGATCTGTCAGTATTGTTGTCTACACATTGAACAAAGTATGTAATTGAAGAAAGACACCAAGAAGATGCCCTATGAGCTATGGTATGGATATACACCCAATGTAAGTTACTTCAGATTCTTTGGAAGTCAATGTTATATTTTGAAAGAAGATAGAAATGGAAATTTTGACTCCAAGAGTGAAGAAGGAATCTTTCTAGGGTATTCCACCAAGATCAAGGCCTACAAACGTCTTAACAAGTTCTCTAACAAAATCATTGAAAGTGTAAATATCAGAATAAATGAATATGTAGAGAAAAATGATGAGGAAAGTAGAAAAGAACCAGAAGACCACAACAAGTTTGTTTGCACTGAAGAACCTGACGCTCTACCCGAGCAATAGTGTATCGCTCCTGAGCAATAGAACATTGCACTCGAGCATTAGGCTGCAAATACCAAAAATTAAGAAAATTCTCTAAATGATGTTTAGAACGATGGAGATCAGAATGAAGGTCAAGATGATGATCAAAATGATGAACAAAGAGCTAAACCCATACTTTCCAAGTATGTTAGAAGACATCATCCACAAAACCAGATCATAGGAGGGTAAAAGTACGAAGTTGTGTCACACTTGAGGACCATTCTCATAGTTCCAGATGAAACAATTTTGACTAAAATATTTTTGGCCATACATATGTGGCACAAACATGGTGCCATGTGGCATTGATGTGGCAAATGAGTTTCAGCAGAAACTAGTTCGGCTGGACCAGTTTCGGTTGGAAATTCATGAGTAAATATAAGCCAACTATGTTCTATCGATGAAGAATTGGCACATATTTATATAGGATGGTTTGGCCGAAACTAGTTTGGCCAAACCAGTTCTGGCTGAAACTGTCTATGTGGCATCCTATGTGCCAGCCAAATAGGAAAAAAATTCAAAATTACAGAACTTCTCACTTAGACAACTAATTTCTTCATCAAAACTCAACCATTTTTAAAATCTAAATATACCCTTTTGTAGAGCTCGGAGTCTAGATTATGGTCATATAATCTTTATTATATTTATAATATATTATAATTTGAAAAAACTCAAAATAGGTATTTTAGCATTGAAGAACATGCTCGTTCGAAAAAATTAAAAAAAATATCAAATCACGTCGGAAAAATTTAATTCTTATATTTAACACTAGAGGAGAGAGTCCTCTTCAAGAATATGTAATTTGTTTTGTATTTGGTTTAGATTTTCTAGGGCAAATGTGGAGGGAAAAAAAATCTGTTAATTTCGAGTAACTCTGACTTTGAATAGTTATAACAGACAAAATATATACCGAAACCCAATCTTTATTTTTTTATGCACTAGGTGTAGATGTCATCTAAAACATATTCTAAAATCAGAGGAAAAAGAGACTATTTGCATATATTTAGTTGGAGGGAACTAGAACCTACATTTTTAGCATTTTTTGAGTAATTTAAAAATGGAATTTATAAATTAAAATACTAGGTCAATGCTTATTCAAATTTTTTTTATAAAATTATAGGCATAAACTACATCCAATTTTACACATTTCATTAGTTTACATCATTTTCAAATTCTAAGCACAAATGCCACTTTTATGTCATGAAAGTTTAACAGTTTTGCATGTCGTGGTCCTCTTCCTTTGTAAAAGTGTGACACAGGTTTGTACTTTTACCTAGGAGAAAAGAAGGCTAGAATGAGAACAAGAAGTAAGTCACTAAACACTAGATGTTTAATTTGTGATTTTGAGCATAAATCTACTAATACTGTACTTGAAAATGAGGAATGGGTCAATGATATGAATGAAGAGATAGAACAAATTGAGAAGAACAGAACATGGACATTAGTACCTAAAACCGATGACAAAAATGTCATCGGTACGAAATGGATATTCAGAAACAAGCTGAATGAGAATGGAGAAGTCACCAGAAACAAAACAAGGTTAGAATGCAAGGGGTATGCACAAGAAGAAGTTATTGACTATTGAGAAACCTTTGCACCTATTGCTAGACTTGGAGTAAGAATTCTTCTTTCTTATGTTACATTCAAAGGATTAAAGGTATACCAGATGGATGTCAAATCTGCATTCCTAAATGGAATACTCCAATAAGAGGTATACATTGAAAAACCATAAGGGTTTGTTGATCCTAACAAGAGAAACATAGTTTTTAGACTACATAAAGCATTGTATGGATTGAAACAAGCACCAAGAGCCTGGTATGAAAGACTTCATTCCTATCTCATAAGCATTGGATTTGTAAGAACAAGTGAAAATAGTAATTTGTATTTAAAGGAAGATACTGATGGTAACATTTTGATTGCTAAAATATTTGTTGATGATATCATTTTTGGGGGTAATGATATGTTATGTAAATCATTTTGTAATGAAATGAGAAAAGAGTTTGAGATGTCAATGTTTGGGGAGATCAAATTCTTTCTTGGTATACAGATTTTTTAACAAGATGTAGGAATATATATCATGCAATCCAAATACATCAAGTGTTGAAGATATTCAAAATGGAAGATTCCAAACTAGTTGGAACACCTATGGCAACCAAATGCAAACTTAAAAAAGAAGACAAATCAAATGAGGTAAATCAGACCTTGTATAAATCAATGATTGACAAACATGTATGTTGTTCATACTAGACCAGATATAACACATGCAGTTGGAATAGTTGCAAGATTCTATGCTAATCCCAAAGAGTCACACATGACTGCTGTGAAGAAAATTCTGGGATATCTAAAGAACACCAAGGACTATGGCTTATGGTATAAAAGAGAAGGCAAATTTGAGCTTCAAGTCTATACATATGATGATTGTGATGGAAAATTAGATGACAGAAAGAGCACAACTGGAGGAGCATTCATCATGGGTGACAGAATTGTCACATGGATTAGTAAGAAGCAAGGATGAATCTCACAATCTACTGTAGAAGCAGAATATGTGGCTGTTGTTGCTGCAAACTTCTCCAACATTGCATGGATCAAACTGTTACTAGAAGGTATGAATATGAAAATCCTTGAACCATTGATTATATATTGTGATAATACCAGTGCAATAAACACTTGTAAGAATGTTGTCATGAATGCTAAGACTAAGCATATTGCTATCAAATATCATTACTTAAGAGAACAAGCGCAAGAGAAAGAAGTGATACTAGAATATGTTCAATCCAAGGAACAATTAGCTGACATATTCACAAAGCCATTGCATAAAGCTACATTTGAGTACTTGAGAAAGAGACTAGCGGTCTGACCCTTGTCTATTGCTCAGTAAGCTGATAGGAGGCTGCATCAGCCTACACATAACCAAAATATCATTCATGTTGATGCAAGAAAAGAGATGGACTACAAAGATACATCAGTACACAATACAGTACACATCTACACCCAAAACTAGAGTCATTATATTGTTGATGGATAGGGAAATTCAAGGAATATACTATAAAAAGGAGGAAGGATATATGTTGGCATTGTTGTCAAATGGAGAGAATATCCAGATGGGAGAGATAACTTGAGATACCTTGAGAGAGATGTAACCTGTAGAGGAGAGAATATCCAAAGGGAGAGATTACATATGAAATATCCATCATGATTATCCAAAGGAAGAGAAGTATCCTAAGGGAGAGATGACTTAAGGGAAAGAGTATATCTATATTGTTGTCAAAAGAAAAAGAGATGATCAAGGAGAGGAAAAGTCAAAGGGAGAGACAACATCAAAAGAAGAGATTCTACATCACAGGGAGGGATAGAATTAGAAGCTACTACATCTATTGAGTAAAGGGATTGAAGATTGAAGAAAGCACTTTGCAAGATACAATCTAAGCTAGAAGAGCTTACCGAGAGCCAGATATTTGTACTGGTTATAGAAAACTAAAATTGGTAGATTGATGAACTACAATTGATATATTTCATATTGTATTAGTAGTAATGTAGTGTGTTGTCATCAATGCCAAAGGGAGAGATTGATGAACTATAACTGATGGAATGCTTGAAGATGATAAGTTGATGATCACCAAGCTGTAGAAAGTTAATACAAGACATTAAATCAGCTAATGTATTGTATTGTCATTAATCTCAACTTGATATAATATGATTGGTTATATACATAACTTGTCAAAGAATTGAGAGAACTAGAAAGATAAAGGTTATGCTATCAGTAATGCATAAAATTTTAGTATACACCAAGTGACAAAAAATATCGATGGACAGTGCACCCCGACAGATAGAGAAACTTGAGAGGAAAGTCACAGTGATACCCAAGCAAGAAACCCAAGCAAGCATTACAGAAAAGCAGAACCAAAGTAACCCGAGAAGGACTTCATAGTGCTCCCCGACGGACAGAAAACCCCGACGGAGATGCCCGAGGAGAACTAAAGTGTTGACCGAGCTAACAAAGAGTTAAATACCAAAAAGAACTGAAGTTCAGAAATGAAAAAAGACTTAGCTCGCAAGAGCTAAAATAATTTAACTGGTTGATAATATTATTTTCATCAAAAAGTTAAAAGCTAGAGATAAGTGAGAGTTTTAAAGCTATTTCATTCCAGTTGTCTAAGACAAATCTACGGGAACTAAAGTAATGCTTTAAAGTAAGAAAGATGAAAATTGTGGATCACAACAAGAACAAGAAAGTCAAGGAATTAGAAATGGTGAAATCATGTCTATAAAGAGACAAGATAATTCATTATGAATTAGGGGTGAATAGAGAAGAAGATGTTGGAGAGATACTAGTGAGAACAACTTCATACAGTCTTGATCAATCAAGCTAAAGAATAGAGCTAAAGATTTTTTTATACATCGAGCAACAAAGAAGCACAACATCACCAAGAAGAAAGAAGTGGAGCAAAGGTATTGAATAGAGACATTGATCAGAAAAATATTATTAGCTTACAATAGATCTAAACATCTACAAAGTATAGTTGTTTATATGATAAGATCATATATTGTTTCAGTTTAATCATTGAATCAGAGAACTCTCGTAACCAAGCAAGAACTAAAAAAATCCTTTATATATTGAGATACATCCCAAGGAGTATCAAAAGGTTAATTCATGAAGATAGCATAGTGAAATTCCAAATATCAAGTGATTAACTGTTAGTGATAAATCCTCTAACATGGTCACATTTAACAATGTGTTTATAACTTTTAACATGGTTGGCTCTTCACTGAGCTCACTTCAAAAGAGTGAAAATATTCGGTTACTAGTCCCAAGTGGTTTTTCCCTTAACAGGGTTTCCACGTTAAATATCCATGTGTCAATATGTTTATGAGTCATTACTTTAGTGTTTTTCATTACACATAACTAATCTGGATTGATGAGTAAGCATTAAGTTATTTACTGCATTTTGGTAAAAGCTAGAAAAGGATAAACTGTTATTCAGTAAATATTAAGAAAATGGATAAACAATGAACTCTCAGAAGTAGTTAAAAAGAAAGAACTTTCCTATGGAAGTCTGCTACAACAAAGGATTATAAGAGGAATATGAAGGATTGAAGAATGATGTTGTTGAAATCTCCTCACAAACTACTGCTAGCCCTTCATCTATGGTGCTTAAAATTACATCACAAACTTGTAAACATAAACAAACATATGTGTGTGTGTGTGTGTGTGTGTGTGTGTGTGTGTGTTTAGCTTCACTCCTTGGATACTTTTATTGTGTGTTTCACTTTTTTGCTTTCAGGTTTGAATTACTTTATGTTTTACCAACAATTTCTTTTGGGTATGCATGAAGCGGAAATGTCGCCTTCCATATGGTACAATTGAATGCTAAACAACAATTGACCATAGGAGGGGAAAAAGGTATTAGGAAAATAACCCAGCCATTTTTTCCCTTCTCATACCTGGTATGGTTGTATGTGTATTTCCCTCACAAAGTACCAATAGTGTTTTAGAGTTGCATTCAATATATGTAGGAGTCCAGATTGCATCTTCAAAACATACGAAAAGTCAAGTGCATTTAAATATGAAACATAATTATATAATGAAGCTTAGCTTAAACTAGAAGGTGCTAAAATTTGCAGAAGTTTACTGGGCAAAAGCTGGCACATTGAATGCACAATTAATGTGTCTTGGAGTAGTGGCCAAAAACAGCTCAACAAAAAAATTCACCTAATTTTTTCTTACAAAAATTCTTTAAAACACTGGGAAAAATAGACATGACCAATCAAAAAGTAAGTTTAAATTATGGAAAATTTGACATTAATAAAAAATATTTCCAAACATTATAATTTAGGGTGTGTTCACATTTTCCAAAAAGAGATTAATAGAGATAAATAAACCAGGTGAAAATATAAGTCTCCTACCTATAAGGCAGGGACTAATAAATAATTTAAATTATAAATCAATATTAAGCTTCCATAAAATTACAATGAGTTTGAAGGCACTGAGTTGGAAAGTGTTTCCAAAATCAACCTTCGGTTAATAATAATACCTGCATAAATTAACTGTTGCTGATACTGAATGGATTTGGCTGCTCTCGATCGTGCGAGAGGTACGGTAGTCTGGGACTACTTTCAACGTGCAAGGAAAAGACAATGGGGCAGGTGCATTTTGGCCCCTCATAGCCAGTTCCTGTTGTTTGATATTACCGTGTTCTTTGTGCTATGTTCAACGCATAGACGTGGACTTTGTGCCTCTTTGGCACTATTTTTTTTTACCACATGCGTACTTGGGACTCCTTTCTTTCAGGTCTGCATGAGTGATGATTAGACTGATGCGTGGTTTTCTGTGAAAATCAAAATAACTTGGGCTTCCAGAGATTTGTTCTGATCACTGTATGAATTTAATGGATCACGGGCTATCTTAGAGATATTAAGTCCGCTTTGATCAGGTCTATAGCCTTACTCTGAATGTGGCTAATTTGGGGAGCGGTCTATCTCTGGTGGCGATGAAGATGCAGCTTGTTCTGCGGGTCAGAATAGATGCTTGACACCGATGTGAATACTATGACAACTATTCCTGATTTGCATTACCCTCCAGATGAGCATGACTTCTGCGATTTTATAAAGGGAAATTGTAAATTAGTTCTTAGTGATTTTTCCCCATATTGATTCTGACAAATGAATTTTGGTGACATTTTTGAGATGGCTTTAACAATTTATAGTGAAGGATAATGTTTATGTAGGAATCAGGGACTTCTTTACTCAAGTATTCAAGTCGTGCGTCGACATCAAGAATCATTTGAGATACACTCTTTCCCCAGTATATTGAGGAATGATATCCTCAAAATCAGGAGTAACAATTTCAGAAAGGATATAAGCCACACTTATATTATTTTTCCGAGTCATTAAAATATAGAATGTGGCCAGTATGCATAACCGCTGTTTATATGTTTCAAAGTTTAATTTGTTAACGCAGTCTCAAGTTTTAACTATTGAGTCCCTATTAATCTTTAAGGAGAAGTTACAAATGGCTTCAATTTGTAAGTTATTATGTTCTGCTGGTAATCAGAAATGGCTAATATATAAGCTTGGAGCGATATATTGATTTGGTTCTCATAAGTCCAAAAGAGTAAAATATTTATGCGACCTTATGTTTGATTTACCTAAATGATTATTATCGACAGTAGAACTATTTGTGGATGTAATAATATATGTGGTGTCATATGAGAAACAAATGTAGCGATACCAATGCAAAAATTTGTTACTATTGAATGATTGTATCTTATGTCCTTGAGTAGAGTTAAAGAAACCATTGGAATCACCTCAAAGTAATAGGTTATTGACGGGTGCATTTGAATGCTCATTTGCGCAGAGCAACCTACCTATATGCATATACAAACAAAATTTATCAAATGCATTGAAGATATCTGTGCAATTTTCATGTCGTGCGGCTCCTGCAGTAACTATTGTGCATATGATATATGTGATGAAGATATTGTGAGGCTTCTACAATGTATGTCGCAATTGTGCAATGATGATGTCATGTTGGTTATGCTTATGATATTGCAGGTATCAAGCTTGATTATGTTCAATCTACAATAAGGATGAATTTTGGTTATTGCTCAGAGGTGATTGTCGAGCATAATGTTGTTGTTGCCTATGCAAGTCTGTGACGACATATATTTTTACCTGTGAGTCACGTATTGATATTGATTGCCAGTGGATTTATAATTGTAACCGGGGAAATGCAATCAGAATTGCATTGAATTCCTGGGTCGATCTTCATACAACCATCGCGGCATAATTAGTGATAGTGACCTCCTTGTAAAAAATGAAAGACTATAATAGGAATTATGACGAAAACCTTATCAAGAATAGGCTATGGATCACCACTTACAGGCTGGAGTATAAATAGGAGGATTTGTGAAAAAATATACATATATTGGTACGGGTATCCTTTTGTGTGGCTTTTAGTTTTTTTGAACATGACTTGGCATTTTCTTCTTACTCGGCACAACCTCGTTTAACAAGCCCGAAGATGGTGGAATTTGTTTGATTGACCTGTGGGCTTAAGTGTTGAAGACTTGCATTCATTTGCTAGTAGATATTCCCTTTATCACCTGCAGACTGTATCTTCTTCAACAAATCTATGGGAGACTGATTCGACATGTTTGTGTAGTTTTACTCTACTGTTTACATCGCATATTCCTCTTTGGTAAATGACACATGCATAGGTGAAATACCAGAAATTGGATAGGCAATGCCAAGATTATTCACTTCAATGTTTCCATTTAGTAGTTGTATTCAAGCAACTAGACATGCTCGAAGAGTTTTTTTTGGAGGATCCGGCAGTGATTGATATTTATTTTGCTTCTCTTAATGGTTTGTAGATGGGTGATAGAACACTCATTGTCACTGGCCAACCTAAGTCTAAGTAGGCTAAAGTTATGGTTCACGCACAACAGCAAATTACAGTTCAGGGTGTGAACCTGAGGGTCTGAGGGATGATAATGAGTATAAGGTGATTTTAGATGATATGTGTGATGAATGTGGATCACATCAGATGATGAGAGTCTCTTGGAGAAAGTTATCTTATATGATTGGGACCATGTGTGCAGGGTATGCTTCCGTGATAGAGGGAGAAGCTAGAAGATCTGCTTCAGTTGACATCTGAGGATCTTGGTCATATTGGTTAAGAGGGAGTCTTACAAACCTACAGAGGTAACCTTGGACGAGAAGGCCAGGAGGTTGATTTTAGTACTCAAATCTTAAGAGGGAGCCACATCATCATGAAGATCTGCTTAATGCATTCTTCTCTGTGAGGGAGAAGTTTTAGGTACAAGTCCTTATTAATGTATTTTTCTCTTTGAAGAGAAACTTGAGGCCTAAGCCCTTATCACCAACCTCTGATATGGTTCACAGTGGATGTCATGTGTGTTATGTCATGACAACACCACATAAGATAGTCTATGGTGACTTTCTTGTACTTGTGTTTTTACCCTCTAGATCAGCCATGGTGAATGCTATTGTGAGGTGGCGATCTCACAATGATGAACACATGTGCATCTTACCATCATTATGAAGTGATGATCTCACAATAATTGTTGATATCTCATGAGAATATATCTATGGATAATCTATAATGGTGGATATTACATGAGGTGATATCTATGGATAAGCCATAATGATGGATATTACGTGAGGAGATATATATGGATAAGCCATAATGGTGTATATCATGTGACGTGATATCTATGGAAAAGTCATGATGGTTGATATAAAAAAGAGGTGATATCTTTCCTTTCCACATATTGATATAGTCATTGTGGTCAATCATCAGAATAAGATGATGTAACTTGTAAATGTTAAGAAGGATTCCTCCCTAGCTAAGAGGGCTTCTTTATTTCTAGCATCGAGAGGACTATTCGATGGTAAAATAATTAATACAGTCTCAAGTGATGCATCGCATCACTTGAGACATGAATGTTTACTATTCCATTTGTATCGTCTTAAAATGGAATAACCTCCATGTTAAGAATGTTTAGCCCTCCTTAGGGGATGTTTTTGACCTCCATCATATCATCCTCCCATTTCTACATCATCTCCTACTTTTGTGCCTTATTAGGACCCTGATTGGGCCTCTCCAGGCACCTTCTACCCCACCTCGCATGTTTTCCAGGAGTTTTGACCCCTGGCTCAAACCTCGACCTTGACCTAGGTCAGGGTCGACCTCGACCCTGACCAGGGTCCCCCTTATGATTTTGGAAGCCTGTCGACTGTCGGGGATCATCCAAAATTCAATTTTCCCGCTTTCGAGTCGGCTATTTTGGGTTAAGAAGTGACAAATCCTAATTTATATTTAATATAGGTTCTCTTCTAGGGGCATGGGTCTAATTGGAATTTAATTCTCCTATTTCAGCCTCCTTAGAAGATTGTGCCCTAGTTTCATATAAAAGGAAGCCTTCTCCTCTCATTTCTCTAACCATCAACCAAGTAAGAAAAGGTGATCAAGAAAAAAAAGTTCAAGCATCCATTGTTCTACATGTTTCCAAGCTTTCAAGGTGTTCAAGTCTCCCTTTAAAGCATTCAATTCCTCCATTAAAGATCAAGGATTCAAGATTTCAAGCCTTTGAAGGGATTAGGTTCAAACATTCAAGATTCATCATTCAAACCCTAGATCTAGCCATCATGGTGGTGTGATCTTCCTTCAAGATCCTTTGTGCATCTTTAAGACTCCTTCATCATTCCTTCAAGGTGGATTCCAAGCATAAAATCTTGGATTTTTATGGTTTCTATTGAGTCCAAGCTATCATACTTACATACTTGCTTACATTTGAATTACAATTGCATATCTATTCAATATCATAGCTTCATTATTAGATTCAATTTTACTACTTGCTAGCATTCTTATTTCAATTATTGATTTCAAGGTTAATTCCTAAATCAGGGTTTGACTAAGGCAAATCCCTCCCCCCAAAAAAACAAACATCTTTTTCTTGTAGGTACAGGTTCAGGTTTGAAGATTTGAGACCAGAACTGGATATCCTTTTTAGCGAACTATCAGGATCCGTGAACAAATTTTTTGTCAGACCTGTGTTGGTCAGGGTCAACATTATTAGGTCAGGAGTGACATGTTTGGGTCAAGGTTGACCTTTTTCACAAGACAGTGTCAGATCAGAAAAATATTTCTGGGTTTTGTTCGTCTCTGTGTTTCCTTTCTGGAACATACTTCAGATTTTCTAGAAATTGGGTACAGACCCCAGAAAACAACATTGTTTGATCTGCAATATTTCAAGGTTAGTGCATTTCTCCTATCCATTTCAATTCAAATCCTTAACCATTCTAAATATATCACACATTTATACCCATTCACACACATTTTAAGAGGGAAACCTAGGATCTCCTTCTTTATTCTTATTTCCAATAGATTGATTCATTTATGCATTGATCCTTTTTGGGTTGATCAATTTGGATCCTTCCATTGTGCATTTGAGAATAAAGGGGAATGTCTTATTTATCCCTCCACTCTAAATATTAAATGTAAGGTGATAAGTGATTTGAGTATCAAAACACTCTTATTCCATAAACATCATTTTTGTACCTTACATTTTGGTGAACCCGCGATAGACAACTCTTTATTTTTGGTGTTAGATTTGCATTTAATATTATATCTTGCATGCATATAGAAGTAGGTTTTGTTTTATGCTCCTGCATTTATATTTCAAAATTCATAAAAATCACAAAATTTCCTTTAAAATACAAAAACATTTACATTTTTCATTGTGTTCAACATGTATGATTTTTGTTTTGAATACTTTGATGAGGCTTTTGTTTCTAAAGAGGATAGATCCCCTAATGAGGTACATGGAAGTGAGGATGA
>MU225971.1:3011402-3024795 GCA_018584345.1 Thuja plicata | reverse complement strand
ATTAGATCATGAAGCTATGTTATCTATGGTGTTGTTCTTGTCTTACTTATGTAGTCATGTATGTTTTCTATGATTGATTTCTCTTTACTTTCATATCTTTATGTATGTATGTTGAGTTAGAATCCTTTTTCTAAGCACTCATTTCCTTGACTTAGTGATGTTCTACTTTGTTGCAATCCATCGGTGTCTTTCTTCTAACTTTACTGTGAGCATGTTCGATTTCCATACTCTCGCTAAAGTGGGGGCTTAATGTATCATCTTAAAATGGAAGCACTTCCATGTTAATAATGTTTATCCCTCCTTAGGGGATTTTTTTTACCTCGATCATATCATCCTCCCATTTCTACATCATTCCCTACTTCTGTGCCAGATTAGGACCCTGATTGGGCCTCTCTGGTCACCTTCTACCCCACCTGGCATTTTTTCCAAGGGTACTAACCCCTTGGGTCAAGATCAACCTCAAACTTGACCTAGGTAAAGGTTGACCTCAACCTTGACCTAGGTCAAGGTTGACCTTGACCCTGTGCAGGGCCCCCTTTTGAATCTGGAAGCCTGTCGGCTACTGGGGGTCATCCAAAATTCAATTTTCCCGCTTCCGAGTCAGCTATTTCAGGTTTCAAAGCGTTGATTCCTAAACTATATTTAATATAGGTCCTCTCCTAGGGCTGAAGGCTTTAATGGGAATTTAATCATCCTATGTTAGCCTCCTTAAAATATTGTGTCCTAGTTTCATATAAAAGGGAGTCTTCTCCTCTCATTTTCTCTAAGTTTGCTAACCATTATCAAGTAACAAGCGCTAAGGAAACTAAAATTCAAAGGACATTCAAGCATCCATTATTCTACATGTTTCCAAGCTCTCAATTTTTTCAAGTCTTCTCCTCAAGCATTCAAGTTCTCCATTGAAGATCAAGGATTCAAGTTTTCAAGCCTTTAAAGGGATTTGGTTCATGCATTCAAGATTCATCATTCAAACCCTAGATCTAGCCATCATGATGGTGTGATCTTCCTTCAAGATCCTTTGTGCATCCTCAAAAACTCTTTCATCATCTTTTTAAGGTGGATTTCAAGCATACAATCATGGAGGTTTATGGTTTCTAAAGTCCAAGCTTTCACACTTACATACTTGCTACATTTGAATTACAATTGCATATCTATTCAATATCATAACTTCATTGTTAGATTCAATTCTACTGCTTGCTAGCATTCTATACTTTATTGATTTCAAGGTTAATTCCTAAATCAGGGTTTTACTCCTTATTTTATATGTTATTTTTCTACCTTACATTTTGGTGAACCTGATGTATGTAAACCAAAATGTAATGAGGGGAAAAGGGGGATAAGGATATTGGTTTATTAATTGTTGTTTATTTTCTTAGAGTGTGTTGAGTTCCCTAACCTTACTTTACACTTAATTTAATTTGATTGATTGTATATTTCAATTGTGATTAAGGAGAAGATAAGATGTTCCACCTTTATCTCCAAATGCACAAATGAAAGATCCAAGTTGATCAACCCAAAAGAGGGATTAATGCACACATGAATCAATCATTCATAAAAGAGAACAAAGAAGGAGATCTTAAATTCTATTATTTGAATGTATAGATATGATATATGATAGTAATTGATGAAATAGGAGATGTACTAACCTTGAAATATTGCAGATCAAAGAATGCTATTTTCTGAGTCTGTAGACTATTTCTAGAAAAACTGAAGTATGATCCAGAACCGGAACGTAGAGACAAACAAAACCCATAAATATTTTTCCGTTCCTATGTCATCTTATGAAAAAGGTCAACCTTGACCCACAAATGTCAACCCTGACCCAATAATGTCGACCTTGACCTGCACAAGTCCAACAAAGAATCTGTTCGCGAAGCCCGATAGAAAGCCGAAAAGGGTATCAAGATCTGTGTCCAAATCTACAGTCCTGAACCTATACCTGCAATAAAGAGAGGATTTTTTGTTGGGGGGGGAGGGGTTTGCCTTAGTCAAACCCCAATTTAGGAATTAAATTTGAAATCAATAAAGTATAGAATGCTAGCAAGTAGTAGAATTGAATCTAAGAATGAAGCTATGATATTCAATAGATATGCAATTATAATTCAAATGTATGCAAGTATGTAAATATGAAAGCTTGGAATTTAGAAAAAATAAACCTCAATGATTGTATGCTTGAAATCCACCTTGAAGAGATGATGAAAGAGTCTTGAGGATGCACAAAGGATCTTGAAGGAAGATCACACCACCATGATGGCTAGATCTAGGGTTTGAATGATGAATCTTGAATGTTTGAACCTAATCCCTTCAAAGGCTTTGAAGCTTGAATCCTTGATCTTCAATGGAGAACTTTAATGCTTGAGAGGAATAATTGAACACCTTGAAAGCTTGGAAATATATGGAATAATGGATGCTTGGTTGCCTTAGCGCTTGTTACTCGATAATGGTTAGCAAACTTAGAGAAAATGAGAGGAGAAGGCCCCCTTTTATATGAAACTAGGGAAAAATCTTGTAAGGAGGTCAAAATAGGATAATTAAATTCCCATTAAAGACTTTACCCCTAGGAGAGGACCTATATTAAATATAATTTAGGAATCAATGCTTCGGAACCCAAAATAGGCGACCCGAAAGCGGGAAAATTGAATTTTGGATGACCCTCGATAGCCGACAGGCTTCCAGATTCAAAAGGCGGACCCTGGTCAGGGTCGAGGTCAACCCTGACCTAGGTCAAGGTTGAGGTCAACCTTGACCCAGGGGGTCAGAACCCCTGGAAAACATGCAAATCCAAAATAATAAAAATACATTAATGAAAATCCATGGAAATTGATGATCAAGCATTTACAATAATAAAGCATTCTCCAGATTCAAGATTAATTGATATGAAAAAAATTAATGGGAGACTAATTGATATGGAGACTAATTGTGTTGAGTCACCCTCTGGGAATAGCTATGGTGATAGTCATCGTAAGATGATAAAATAACGTAAGTGATTCCATGATGAACACTTGTGTTTGTTTGCATTTATATTCATGGGAGTAGCTATTGTGGTAATGTCTCTGATGTCAAGTAGGATTCCTCCCTAGCAAAAAGGGTGTGTTGATTTTATTGTAGCTATGGTCAAAATCCACAAGCTGCAATATATTATTAAGAATATAGTTCTTGACCAAATTGAGAAGAAGCCTTCTTACTAGATTGCCAACTTGCTTTCTCTGGCTAGTAAATTCTAGATTTTGTTTAAATTTCTAGCTGCTACTCTTTTTTACTATTTTTCTTTTTGGGATCCTATGAAGGTTTCCTATAACAAGCTTGATAAGCTTCTTTGCAATTTTTTATGGGCTTTTCAAGCCAAAACATTATGGCTTCCAACAAGTTTCCATAGAATACTATTTCCTTCCCAGAGATTCTGGAGGGCTCAGAATTCTTTCCAACTAGAAGTAAGATCTTTCCCTATATGCAAAATGGATTATCCCTAATATTATTGGCAATGGACCATGAAAATTTCTTCTTGGGAATTGAATTTATTTAATATATCTAGCTAATAATCCCTCTTAGAATGGGGTTGGCTTTCAAGCCCTTCCTTTTGTGAAGATGAAATGCATATCAAGATACTTTTCTTGCTAAAAGCATATAGCAAGAATGGGAAGATGACAAACCTTGACTTCATTAGGATGGGGATGGATTCAGAGATAGTTTTTCTTTTAATGAAAATTTGGTACTTTTCATTTGTTCAAGTTCAATGGCTTCATATAGTTTTTTTCCTTAAGTTTTTTTCCATACGCTTTCATAGGTATGGAATTCATACTACTTAGGATCATGTTTCTAAAATTAGTTTGAATCTTTATTCTTGGTAGGATATACATGCCTATATTTACCTAATATATGAAGACCACTAGAATTTTACCTTTTCATGTTGATGTTGGTATGTGGTGGTTGCACATACAACTCAGAAGCAGTGGTTCCATAATTATATTCACAGATAACTCGTGGAAGGTTACTAAAGGTTCAATATTGATAATATAAGGAGAAAAGTTAGGTACATTGTATTTATAAACTTATAATACTGATTATTATAATTTTTCTACCATGCACGGGAAAGGATACAACTTAATGGCACAATAGACTTGGGAACATAAGTGAAAAGGGGATGAAGGTTCTTCAATCAAAGAATTTATTGCCATGTTTGAAACAAGTTGATTTGAATTTTTTGAAAAATGTGTTAATGGAAAACAAAAGAGAGTTATATTTCTATGAGTTGGGGAGCAAAGGAAGAGTGAACAACTAGAGCTTTTGCATTATTATCTATGAAGACCAGCCCAAGTACCCTCTCCTAGTGGGTCTTATTATTATATTACTTTTACTAATGATGTAAATAGGAAAGCTTCAGTTTATTTCATTCTAAAAAAATCTGATGTATTTGAAGTCTTTAAGAAATTGAAATCCATGGTTAAGAAAGAGACAAGAATCAAGATGAAGTGTCTTAGTTCAGATAATGGAGTTGAGTACTGTAGTAGAGAGTTTTATAATTATTGTTCATACCATGGGATTCGTAGAAAAAAAGATAGTTTCTAGTATCTGTTAGGAATAACAGTCCACAAGCACAACTGAGAGGGGGGAGGTGAATCATTTGTGATACAGGTTATTAAACTTTAAAGTTTATAAACCAAATCCATAACGAAAATGATAACATAGTAAATGCCAACACAATAACACAAACATTTGTTGTCGAGGAAACCTTATTAAAGGTAAAACCCCGGTGGGAATTAGCACCCACAAATGATGTACTAAGAGTATTATATCCATGTTAAAGAGATTTAGCTCTGTTAGGAACTCAATACAATATTAAGGTATATAGTCCATGTTAAAGGATAGATCCTGTTAGGAGTCAAGAGTAATAGTGAGATCACTACCTAGGCACACTTCCCAAAGAAGGTTAAATCTAACCTCAAGGATTAACAATCCGAACAAATATATATCATAAATATAGAATCCAATGAACTATCTGATAGAAACTCTCTTTGCTTGGTCAGTTCCAATGAAGTATTACAATCACAAACTTTTCTCTACATCTAGTAGTCAATCAAGATTCATAGTCTCCACACTTCTTTGTCTTTCAATTACCTTCACATAATTCCTCTATCACACCTTTTCAAAAGAAAAAGATCTCTCATATATACCTTCATACAACAATTAATTAGGTCATCCAATTAAGCTTTCCCAATATAAAAATAATTATTTAACCCCTTGCTAAGATACACAAGATACCTAAAACAAGTAAACGTCAATTACAATACATCAAATATATTCCAAGACTTGCAATCCCTGCTCACAATCCACAGTACACGCTACATCTCTAAAAATGGCTAACAAATAGGTCTTCTCTAGAATACACACCATAGCTGATATCACAAAAAAACTTACGACTATCGATCAAAAAAATACATTCCTCAATGTGTCCTCTATCATCCCTTAATCTCACATACTCTAAAACATCTTCGCCTGTAACACATACCCAAAACACAGAGACCTAATATGTGAAGTATCACTATCACAGTCCAAAAACCAGTCTTCACTAAAATATCTATAACATCACCAATATGAAATATTAATCAAATGACCTTAGGCATAAGGTAATGATATATCCTTCCTTATATCCTTATCTTTGATCATTCTGATTCACCTGTATAGTGTTCGTACACTTATGTCAGTCATCATACAATAGTAATAACCAGTTTGTTTACTCCATAGAAACATATGCTGACATCAGTGACAAAACATGAATATCAACAACATCAGTAGTACCCAAATCTGATATCATCCAACAATCTCCCCTTTGGTATTGATGGAAACATATGGGAAAATCCATCAACCCAAAAAATCCTCTCTCTCAATGCAATCTTCTTAAAATACTCAACACAAATCTCCCTAAAGAAGTAGGGATTTTCACATAGAATCTTTCCCCATTTGGTAACAATGGCAAAGGGTTCCATAAATATTATGTAATCTTCTATAAGGTGTATCTTTTTCAAATCTCCATGTCTAACAACCAGGTGCAAAATCACCCAAATGTGCTCCATATTGTTCTTGCGATCACTCCTCCTAAGGAGTAGATCCATACATGAAGTCCAAGAAATGATATATCTCTGAAAGCCACTGGACTGATGCATGCCTTCATCAATTAATTACTACTGGGAGGGGCTCTCACCCAAGCATTCTTCTAAGATATTCAAAAGCATCTTTTGGAAAAGGTTTTGTAAATATATCTACTATCTGTTCCTTTGTGATAATATACTCCAGTCTAATTTCTTTCTCTGTAACCTTGTCTCTCAAAAAATGATACTTAATAGAAATATGTTTGGCCTTTGAATGCATTACACAATTCTTTGACATATTCACTATGCTAGTGTAATCACAATCGATAATCACTGGCTCTTCAAAAATTATTCCAATGTCGTTCAATATTTGTTTCCAATGCAGTTGGAATTGTGAGCAGATATCAAGCAGATCCTAGAGAGACACACCTTGTTGCTGATAAAATAATTTTTAGACACTTGAAACGAACAGTATAATATGGATTGTGGTACGAAAAATTAGATAATTTTATTTTACAGGCTTACACTGATGCTGATTGGGCAGGTAATGTGGATGATAGAAAGAGTACAAGTGGTGGAGCATTTTTCCTTAGGAAAAGGGTAGTTTCTTGGTTATGTAAGAAGAAGGAATATATTGCTCAGTCTATTGCTAAATTAAAGTATGTTTCTATTTCTCTAAATTATACACAAGTTGTTTGGATGAAACAAATGTTGAAGGACATTGGAATAATTTTTGAAGAGCGAGTGGTTATCCATTGTGATAACACTAGCATAGTGAATATGTCGAAGAATCTTGTAATGCATTCAAAGACTAAACATATTTCTATTAAGTGTCATTTCCTGAGGGACAAGGTTACAGAGAAAGATATTAGACTGGAGTGTTGTAGCACAAAGGAATATATAACCAGATATATTTACAAAACCTTTGCCAAAAGTTGCTTTTGAATATCTCAAAAGCATGCTTTGGGTGAGATCCCCTCCCAGTAGTACTTAATTGATGCATACATGCATCAGTCTAGTGGCTTTAAGAGCTATATCATTTTCTGGACTTGATGTATGGATCTACTCCTCAGGGGAACTGATCGCAGGAAGACTATGGAGCACATTTGGGTAATTTTTCACCTGGCTATTAAGCATCAAGATTTGAAAAAGATACACCTTATAGAAGATTACAAAAGAGTTATGGCACCCTTTGCCATTGTTTCTAAAGGGGGAAATATTCTATGTGAAAATCTCTACTTCTTTACAGAGATTTTTGTTGAGGATATTGAGAAGATTTTATTGAGAGAGAGCACTTTTTGGGTTGATGTCCACTTTCCCATATGTTTCCATCAATGCCAAAGGGGGATATTTTTGGATGATATCATATTTGGGTACTACTAATGTTGTTGATATTCATGTTTTGTCACTGATGTCAACATATGTTTCTGTGGAGTGAATAGACTGGTTATTACTATTATATGATGACTGATAGAAGTGTATAGACACTGTATGGATGAATAAGAATGATCAAAGATAATGATATGAAGAAGGATGTGTGATGACCTTATGTGTAAGTTTTCTTGGATTAATATTGCATATTGGTGATGTTACAGATGTTTTAGTGAAGATTGTTTTTCGGACAGTTACAGTGATGCTTGGCAGAGCAGGAAGCTATGTTTTTGTTATATCTTACAAGAGAAGATGTTTCAGAGTATGCGAGTTTAAGGGATGACAGAGGACACATTGAGAAATGTTCACTGTTGATCGATAGTCATGATATTGTTGGTGACATCATCTATGGTGTGTATTTTGGAGAATACCTATTTGTTGACCGACTTCAGAGATGTAGCATGTACTATGTATTGTGAGCATAGATTATGGAACTTGGAATATATTTGATGTATTGTAATTGATGATTACTTGTTTTAGGTACCTTTTTAATCTTAGCAATGGGTTAAATAATTATTTGTATATTTGGAAAGCTTAATTGGCCGACCTAATCAATTATTGTAATAGGGTATATATGAGAAATCTTTTCTTTTGAAAAGGTGTGATAGAGGAATGATGTGAAGGTAATTGAAAGAAAAAGAACTGTGGATACTGTGAAGCTTGATTGGCTATTGGATGTAAAGAAGAGTTTGTAATTTTAATACTTAATTTCAACTAACCAAGAGAAGGTAGTTTCTATCAAATAATTGAATGGATTGTATATTTTTGATAGACACTTATTTGGATTGTTAATCCTTGAGGGTGGCTTTAACCTTCTTTGGGCAGTGAGCCCACTGTTACTCTTGACTTCTAACATGGTTTGTCCTTGAACAGGGACTGTGTACTTTAATGTGGTAATAAGCTCCTAACAAGGATAAATATTTTCATAGGGATACTATACTCTCAGTACATCATTTGTGGGTGCTAATTCCCATCGATTTTTTACCTTTAACATGGTTTCCTCGACAACAAAGGATTGTGTTATTATGTTAGAATTTACTACGTTACCATTTGCATTATGGATTTGGTTTATAAAGTTTAAATTTTAATAATCTATATCACAACTGATTCACCCCCCTCTTAGCTGTGCTTGTGGACTGTTATTCCTAAGAGTATCCCAGTAGAAAATGGTGTGTCTTAAAGGATGACCAAAACTATCATGGAGCATACAAGTCACATGAGATTGCATGCTGGATTTCCCTTCCAATTATGGGTAGATATTGCAGATACTATTTTTTACTTAATGAATAGGGAGCCTTCAAGTTCCTTTGATGGTGGTATTCCTCGGGATGCATATATAGAAAAAAAAGGTAAACTACTCTTTTCTAATAACTTTTGGTTTTGAAACATTTGTCCCTATTAATATAGAAAATTGAGAAAAGCTTGAGGCAAAATATAAGAAATGCACTTTCATTGGATATGGAGTTAATGATTTTGGTTATTATTTATGATATTTTGAGAATCACAAAATCATTAGGGGTAGAGATGTCATATTCAATGAAAAGGTCATGTAAAAGGATTAGATACATGGAAAGAAACGAGGAGAGGGACACACATAACATATTGTGCCTAATGAAATCACAGTAAATGTAGCACCAATAGTGCCAAAAAATATTGAACAACCAAAAACACAACATGTTCATCACACTCCAATAAGAGGATATTTCAAGATAAGTAGATGTCCTCAATGATATTCTCCTTCATTATATTATGTTTTATTGACACATTCAAGTGAACCAAAATTTTATGCAGATGCAATGTAAGTTTAAACAAGAAAGAAGTGGAAGAAATGAATGATAGAGGAGATGGATTCCTTGATACAAAATCAACCCTGGGAATTAGTTGAATTATCTATAGGTAAAAGAGAATTGCCTAACATATGGGTCTATAGGTTAATGGAAGAATATTTAGGAAAAAAAGATACAAGGATGGACTTGTGGTAAAAGTTTTTGCACAAAAATAAGCTATTGATTTTGATAAAATATTTTCTCTTGTGAAGATGACTTCTATTCTAACTATTCTAAGTCTTTTAGCAAAAGAAGATTTATATCTAGAACAATTAGATGTCAATACAAATTTTCTCTATGGAAATTGGAGGAAGAAATTTATATGTAGAAGCCACAAGGGTATGAGGTCAGAGGTAAGGAGGAATTAGTGTGCAAGTTGAACAAGATCTTGTATGGGCTGAAACAAGCACCCCAACAATGTTATTTAAAATTTTATAAATTTACCATTGATCAAGGTTACAACAGATGTCATTTTGATCATTGTGTTTATTTTAATTGGTTGGATAATGATAGATATATTATATTTTTATTATATGTTGATGACATGCTTATTGTCGATTATAATATGCAACATATAGATGACCTTAAATAAATAAATAAATAGAACATGCCTTTTGTATGAAGGATTTGGGTGTAGAAAAACAAATCCATGGTATGAGAATAACTAGGGATGGGAAAAATTACACATTGACATTGTCTCAGAGTGATTACATTGAAAAGGTGTTGAATATATTTTAGATACAAGATGAAACACTAGTTAGTACACCTTCACCTAGTCATTTTAAATTTTCCAAAGAAATAAGCCCCATGATATAGGAGGAGATGGACTATATGTCTAAGGTTTCACACTCTTCAGCCGTTGCCATTTTGATGTATGTCATGGTATGTACAAGGCTAGATATTTCAAATGCAATGGGATTTGTGAGCAAGTATATGAACAATCCTTGAAAAGAGCATTGTAATGTAACAAAGTGGATTCTCAGGTTTTAAAAAATTACACCAACTTAGTCTTTCTATTTTTTAAGCTTTCATTCCACTTTACAAGGCTATATTGATCTACATTTAGAAAGAGATATTGATATAAGGATGAGCACTACTGGGTATGTTTTTACTATAGGTGGTACATTGGTCATCTAGGTTTCTTAGTTACAATTTTTTTTAGAAGTCTCAACAACAGAAGGAAAGTATGTTATTGTTGCAGAGGATAGTAAGGAGATGATTTGGTTGCAAATATTTATGGAGGAATTTGGTAAGTCACAAGAGCATAGTAGGTTGTATAATGATAGTTATAGTGTGATTTATATTTCAAATAACTTATCCCTTCACTCTAAGAACAAACATAGAACTTTGGTACCATTTCATACACTCAGTTTTAGATGATGGATAGTTAAATCTAGAGAAGATACATACTAGAAATAATCCTACAAATATGTTGACCAAGGTAGTAACTCAAGAGAAATTGACTGTGTACTCATTTTATATTGGTCTTTGAGCATGATAATTGTAGAAATGAGACACAATCAAGTCTAGGTCCATCAACTCAATGGGAGCTATTGGGGCCACGGTGTTACTATGGGATCTATGTCCAAGTGGGATACTATTTTGGTGTTGAGGTTGATTAGTCTCAAAGTGGGAGATTCTTCGTATATGGTTATTGATCATGAAAGTATTGTAAACTAATCACATTTCCTCACTAGGGTCCCGATCTAGGAGGGGCCCTGAGTGGGGCTTTGGGGGCGCATCGCTTAAGAATTTTTTTTGGTTAACTTGTCAAGTATTTTTTAGGTTAATTTATTAATACACCTTGTAAATCGACATTGGTAACCACCTAAAAGGTCTATAAATAAGTGTTAGTGTAATATAATATTATACTATAATTTTCTCTTCACTAGATAATAAAATAAGTGGATGAATATTTTTATTAAGGAAAATTTGTTTTTACATGAACCAAAAGCCCAATGTCGAGACAAAATTAATATTTTATCCAAAATGGTTTTACAAGGACCATAAACCTGAGAACAAAAAATAGTAACAGTAATACCAAAAAAAAACTAGTAGCGAGTCCAACAACAAGCAATAGGAACCAGAAAATATGGGACAACACCCCAAAAACCTATAGCTTCTTGGCTAAAAGCACTATCTTTTGATTAAATTAATCTTTAATACTCCTAACATTACTCACAATATTTTCAATGGGGTTAACCTCCTTATCTTTTTTGTGAATCTTGATTAAAGGGTTTGGCAAAGTCTCCAGTTTAGCATCATCTATATCAACATCCCCATGCTCGATTGTATCAGTATCCTTGAAATGCACCTTCTTGATGGATTTAACACTCATAGAGGGAGAGGTATTTAGATCCCTGGATAAACCTTCAAACACCTCTTCTTGTTTGTTCAGCTTCTTTAAACCCTCAATGAAGTTATCCATCATAAATTAACTAACAACAACAACAACTACAACTACAACAACAACCATGACCTTATAATGCATCTTTTGAAGAATCTCTTCCAAAATTTTAATCATCCTCTCATGGTCCTCCTTTAAATCACTAATCCCATTTTCTATTTTATTTTTACCCTCCATGATAGATTCAAACTATTGTTTAGACGAGAGAGTAATCCCCTTAATATTCTTAATTTTAGAAATAATCAAAGAACAAAATGCATTTTGACTCTCCATCAAACCTTTAATTTCTTTATTAACACTTGGGGCTTCCAGAATAGATGAACCCTTCTCAACAGGGGTCTCCATGACCACTGAGATGTCAATTTTAATGGTGGGGAGATCCTTGGGATCCACTTCATAGAGCATATCATGGGGGGTAGGTCCTATAGAATCAACATGCACATGAATGTGACCCCTAGCCTATTTTTTGGTCTTCACAAAAAAAGAAGCATGACGCTTAATAGTAGTGCCCAGCTTCCTCATACATTTTGTATCCTTGCTCAAGTCCAATTAATAAGCGATGCAAACATCAAAAAGAATATAATAAAAGTGATCATCATCAGACACAACCACCCTTTTTTGCGAAGTGGAAGTCAAGGGTTTTTTCCTAACCACAACATGGAATACCTCATCACCATCTGAATCTACATACTTCCACTCCAATGAGGTGTGACCATAATGAAATCTCACTCTCTTCTTATACTCAATTCTAATCCTAGGTAGAGCATTTATTTACACACGAATATTTTTAGTATATTTCATTATTAAAAGTAATAAAGCCTCATGCAAAATAAGACTCAGAGGATTTTTAGCATGAGCATTCAGACTAATGTACATGGATGAAAGAAGATAAATGGTAAATAGATTCATTTATTATGTCTAAAATGGTTCAAGATTGTGAAATGATAGTTGAAAGAGACTCATATACTTCTCATGAAGGGTAAGGTACCTCATAATCACCTCGACAACATACTATCGCGACTTCATTAGAGAAGCTCTATCATAACTATTAGTAATAACTAAGAGGGGGGGGGTGAATTAGTGGCCTCAAAAATTTATCCTTTTAAACTTTAATCCACCAATTAATGCACCTCAGATTATTAAGTCCCTAGAAGATGTATGCCTTTGAAATACATGAAATAAATAACTGTCTAATGGTTTACCTTGTCTGTCCTTATTCTCCTTGATTACCGATAGGCAGTAAAACTTATTTACTGATACTCAGTAAATATGCAGAGTATACCAATCAATCCAGAAATGCATATGTGAAATGTAAAACAATAAAGTAATAAACCATACACACATAACACATGGATTTTAATGTGGAAACCCTGTTGAGGGAAAAACCACTGGGACCGGTACCCCAAATTTTCACTCTTCTAAAGTGAGCCCTATTAGGAGCCAACCCTGTTAAAGGTTACAAACACACGGTTCAGTGTGACCTTGTTAGAGGATTTTTATACATAGATTATCACTAAGTATCTGGCATCTATGCTACCATCCTTGAATCAGCCTCTAGACTGTCAATAGGCTTTATGCTAATCTTACTATCATCCTTGAATCAGCCTCCTTCTTAGACTGTCAATAGGCTTTAGGTAAGACCG
>MU225971.1:2998596-3011298 GCA_018584345.1 Thuja plicata | reverse complement strand
TTAAGAGACTTAATGCTTCAATGGTTAAACTAAAACACAATGACCTGTTTCTAATGCAACTTTGAATTGCAGATATTCAGATCTATTTACGTACAATATCTTTCTGATCAATGTATCAATTCAATTCCTTTGTACTTAACTCTTTCTTCTTTGTGATGTTGTGCTTCACTATGTGTCAATGTCTGCATAATTTTTTAGCTCTCCCTTAGCTTGATTGATCAGGACTGCATGAAGTTTAACCTTCATCAGTTTCTCTTCAACATCTTCTTTCAATTCAATCCCCCGTGTATTTGATTTCTTTTGCGAAAATGAATTATTCTTGTCTCTTATATAGACACGATATTCCTTAATTCTTGGTTCTTGATTCTTGATTCTTGGCGTGAAAAACAATCCAGCCAAATTGATTTTCAACTTTAACTCTTGATTTATCTCGTAGTTATCTTCTTGCCAGCTGTATAAATCATATTTAAATCACTTACTTAATTGTGGTCGAATAAAACAAATAAAATAACAGTCAAGTCTATCCTTAAGCTCTGCCAGCTAGATATTTTTTCATTTTCTGATCTCTCTGCTCTGTCGGTCAATTCTGTAGTTCATTTCCGGTGACAAATACCAGTTCCATCAGTGCAAATTTAGTTAGCTTCGGGATCTCCGTCCGTCAGGCATTGTTGGATCTTGCTCGTCGGGAAACACTATTTTTAGCTCGTCAGGCATCCTGTGATTCTTCTTCATTGGGAATCATTGTCTTCTTCTCGTCGTGTATCATTGTGAATTTATCTCTTTCTTTACTAATGGTGTGCACTCTGTCGGTGTTGTCTGTCACTTAGTATATACATGACTTGTATGCATTGTTGAAAGCATAACCTCTGTTCCATTAATTCTTTGAATTCTTTGGCATTATGTGCATGACCATATAGATGATATCAAGTTGACATCAATGACAATACAAACCATTAATTGATTTAATGTCTTGCATCATCTTCAAATTAACATTATAAAACATTCAATCAGTTACATGTCATCAATCTCTCCCTTTGGCATTGATGGAAACATTCTTTATTATCATACTATACTATTTCTAATACAACATGAAATACAATTATTAAGATTCATCAAATTACCAAACAGTTTTTTTTTATAACCAATAAAAATGTCTAACCGTCGGTAAGCTCTGCATAAGCTTAGATTTGATTCTTGTAGCTTTTCCATTTCTTCTTCTGATGTGTTGTGTCCTCTATCTATGTCAATTTCTCTCTTGAATGTTCTTCTTCTTCTTCTTTGATGTCTCTGTCTTTTGTTTGCAACTTTGATACAAATTCCCTCCCTGTGGATATGATCTCTCCCTGTTTGGATTAATCTAATAATGAATAGTTTCTGATGATAATATGGATAGATTATCTCCCTTTGACAATAATGCCAAACAAATATTTTACAAATATCTGAGATTCTGTCAAACAATTTCTTCTATCCATAATATATTCCTTGAATTTCCCTTATCCATCATCAATATAACAATTTTCTCTAGTGCTCAGCTCTAATATATACCTTTTTGTATATAGATGTAGCTTTGAAGTTCATCTTTTGCTTGCATCAATCATGAAAGATATTCTGATAATATATGGCTGATGCAGCTTTCAGTCCTTTTACTGAATGGTAGACATGGGTTTGACCCCTAGTCTTTTCCTCGGGTACTCAAATGTATCCTTGGGCAGTGGCTTGGTGAAGATATCAGCCAACTATTCTTTTGATTGCACATATTCAAGTATGACCTCTTTTTCTTGAACCTGTTCTCTCAAATAATGATACATGATGGCAATGTGTTTAGTCTTTGCATGAATGACTGGATTCTTTGAAATATTTATTGCACTGGTGTTGTCACAATAGATAATTACTGGTTCTTTGATCTTCATATGCATACCTTCTAGCAATTGTTTGATCCATGCAATATTTGAGCAGTTTGCAGCAGCAACAACATATTATGCTTCTGCAGTGGACTGAGAGATGCATCCTTGCTTCTTGCTAATCCATGTGACAAGTATGTCACCCATAAAGAATGCTCCTCCAGTTGTGTTCTTTCGGTCATCAAGATTTCCAGCCCAATCAACGTCGGTAAACACTTTCAATTCAAATTTGCCTTCTCTTCTCTATTGTCTTGTCTTCCTTTGTTAATTTGCATCCAGTAGCCATCGGTGTTCCAACAGGTTTGGAATCTTCCATCTTGAATATTTCCAGAACTTATTTGATGTATTTGGACTGTGTAATGAAAATACCTTCACTTTGTTGAATTATCTATAGACCAAGAAAGAACTTGATCTCTCCAAACATAGACATCTCAAATTCTTTGCTCATCTCATCAGCAAATGATTTGCATAGCATATCATTGCCTCCAAATATGATGTCATCAACAAATATTTCAGCAATCAAAGTATTAGCATTAGTATCTTTCTTCAAATAAAGATCACTATTTTCACTAGTCCTTATGAATCCAATGCTTATTAGATAGGAATGAAGTCATTCATACCAGGCTCTGGGAGCTTGTTCAATCCATACAAGGCTTTGTGAAGTCTACATACCATGTTCCTCTTGTCTTGATCCACAAACCCTTCTAGTTGCTCAATGTATACCTCTTCTTCAAGTATTCCATTTAGGAATGCTAACTTGACGTCCATTTGATATACTTTGAATCCTTTGTATGCAACATAAGTAAGTAGAATTCTTACTCATTCTAGCCTAGCAATGGGTGCAAAGGTTTCTCCATAGTATATACCTTCCTCTTGTGCATACCCCTTGCATACTAGTCTTTCTATGTTCCTTGTGACTTCTCCATTATCGTTTAGTTTGTTCCTAAATATCCATTTTGTACCGATGACATTCTTTTCATCTGGTCTTGGCACAAGTGACCATGTCTTGTTCTTCTCAATCTATTCAATCTCATCATTCATAGCATTCTTGTTCTTGTACCAGCTTTCTTATCTCCTATGATCTAGTCCTCTGGATGGTTCCTTCTTACATATCTTCCAAGTACAGGTACAACTCTTTGTATATCAGCTTGATCTTCATTACCTTGCACATTATTTTGATCATTATCCTGACCGTCGGTAACAACATTTTGACCGTCAGTTGTAACATTCTGTTGTTCTAGATTTAAGCACTATTGCTTGGGTAGAGTTATGGGTTCTTCATAGTATACAAACTTGTTTTAGTCCTTTGGTTATTTTGTGCTTTTCATCTCATTCTTTTCTACAAATTCATCAATCTTTACATTTGCACTTTCAACTATTTTGTTAGAAGCCTTGATTAGACATTTAAAAGCTTTTCTTTTGGTAGAATACCCCAGAAAAATACCTTCATCACTTTTTGCATTGAGCTTTCCATTTCTATTATCCTTTAAGACATAACATTGACTGCCAAATATTTTAAAGTAACTTACATTGGGTGTTTTACCATACCATAGCTCATAAGGAGTCTTCTTTGAGTCCTTCTTCAATTGTACTTTGTTAAGTGTATAGACAGTAGTGCTAACAACTTCTCTCCAGAAGATTTGGTTGATGTCCTTCTCTATCATCAGTGTTCTTTCATAGTCAACTATTGATTTATTCCTTCTCTTAGCAATTCCATTTTGTTGTGGTGTTCTTGGTGCAAAAACCTATCTTTTTATGCCATGCTCATTACAGAAATTAGTGAATTCATGTGATATAAATTCTCCTCCTCTATCTGATCTCAAACATTTCAAATCCTTACCACTTTGTTTTTCTACCATAGTCTTATACCATTTAAACATCTTGAATGCTTCAGATTTTTCTTTTAAAAATATGACTATCATCATTCTAGAGTAATCATCAACAAAGAGAATAAAATATCTATCTCCATAATAACTCTTTGTCCTCATAGGTCCACATAAATCAGTATGGACTAATTCTAGAATATCAACAAATGTATGGGTTTTGCTTTTGAAACTAGACTTTGTCATTTTACCTTTTTGACACTTCTTGCACATGATGCTGTCTGGATTTGTCATCATCGGTAGGCCTCTTACACTTCTTTTTCTGCTTATTTTCCTCATGTTGTCAAAATTCACATGACACATACTTTTGTGCCACAGCCATATGTCTTCATTTCTAGTCATCAAGAAAGTGGGGTTAGTATCATTCAGATAGAATAAGTTACCTTTGGTCTGTTTACCGGTACAATTTAGTTTTCCTGATTTATTGAAGATCTTTGCCTTCTTATTCTCAAATGCTACTCTGTGACCTGAATTATTCAGCTGAGAAACACTCAACAGATTATAATTCAATCCTTTTACCCAATAAGCATTTTTACATTTAATCAGGTTATTCAACATTACTATTCCTTTACCTTCAATTTGACAAGGTGAATCATTTTCCATTCTTACTATACCACCTTTATAGTATTCAAAAGTATTAAACTTTTCTTTGTCACCGGTCATATGGTGAGTGCAGCCACTATCTATAATCCAGATATCATTTTTACTAATCTTACATATGAGTGCAGTTTCTTCATACCTTTCATCTTCATCTGAATCATCCTTCATAGCTACAAACACTATCTCAACATCATCATCCGATTTGGTGTTAGTATCTTCATCTTTGCAAGTAGCTAGATAGATAGCCTTCTTGCCTTTGTCCTTGTAATCTCGTGTATTACTTATTTCTGATCGTCGGTAACCTCTGTAATCTTTGTTATCACCTCTGTCAGATTTCTTCTCAAAAGATTTGTTGTCACTTCTTTGTATTTACCTTTGCCTCTTAGCATTCTTCTTGCCATGAGTGCTTCAATTTCATCTAGATCTTCTTCTTCACTTTCACTTTCACTGTCTCTTCTAGATGAGTGTCTCTGAATAGATTTGCTTATTCTCATAGAAGACTTGAATGCAGACTCGAAGCTTGGTAAGACACTATTATCAAAGTTACTCATCTCAAATGAAATTAATCTACCAATCAGGCTATCAAGAGTGACTGTATTATTTGCTACTGCTCTCATTTATTGAATAGCAGAGACTCTAATAGCATATATAGGTAATAAGATTCTTAAGATTTTACTTACCACTGTCTCCTCTTCAAGTGTACCTCCAACACCTCATATAGCATTGACTACTTCTTTTATTATTGTGTTGTACTGTGTGATGTTTTCACCTTCTTTCATTCTAAGATCATCAAACTTTCCTCTAAGGCTTTTTGCCTTGGCTCTCAGAACATTTCTATCACCTCCATGTACAAGCTTCAACTTGTCCCACATTGTCTTTGCATTTTTGCAATCTTTGACATCTTCAAATTCAGCATCAGAGAGTGAGGCTGAAAGCTCCATAACCATGCAGTTATGTTCATGCTTTACTCTCAATTGATCTACTGTCAATGGTCCTATAGGAAACACATATGCAGTATCTAAGTATTGAGTAATATCATTGCCAATACCTGATAAGTGGAGCTTTATTTTTCTTTGCCATGAAGCAAAGTTGTCCTTGTTCAACTTGGGCACATCTCGTCTATTCATCTTGTGATCTTTACTTAGGTCTTAAAACCTTCCTTCTAAGCACACAAGCTCTAATACCAAATGTTAGTAATAACTAAGAGGGGGGGTGAATCAGTGGCCTCAAAAATTTATCCTTTTAAACTTTAATCCACCAATTAATACACCTCAGATTATTAAGTCCCTACAAGATGTATGCCTTTGAAATACTTGAAATAAATAACTGTTTGTCGATTTACCTTGTCTGTCCTTATTCTCCTTGATTATTGATAGGCAGTAAAATTTATTTACCGATACTCAATAAATATGCAAAGTATACCAATCAATCCATAAATGCATATGTGAAATGTAAAACAATAAAGTAATAAACCATACACACAACACATGGATTTTAACATGGAAACCCTGTTAAGGGAAAAACCACTAGGACCGGTACCCCAAATTTTCACTCTTTTGAAGTGAGCCCTGTTAGGAGCCAACCCTGTTAAAGGTTACAAACACACAGTTAAGTGTGACCTTGTTAGAGGATTTTTATACATAGATTGTCACTAATTATCTGGCATCTACGCTACCATCCTTGAATCAGCCTCTAGACTATCAATAGGCTTTATGCTAATATTACTACCATCCTTGAATCAGCCTCCTTCTTAGACTGTCAATATGCTTTAGGTAAGATTGATGCTACTATCATGAGTCAACCTTTTTGGTAATCTTTTAGGATATACCTCAATTATAGAAGATGATTAAGTCCTTCTCTGTTAAGAGACTTAATGCTTCAATGGTTAGACTAAAACACAATGACCTATTTCTAATGCAACTTTGAATTGCAGATATTTAGATCTATTTACGTATAATATCTTTCTGATCAATGTATCAATTCAATTCCTTTGTACTTAACTCTTTCTGCTCTATGATGTTGTGCTTCACTGTTTGTCGGTGTCTGCAAAATTCTTTAGCTCTCCCTTAGCTTGATCGATCAGGACTGCATGAAGTTTAACCTTCATCAGTTTCTCTTCAACATCTTCTTTCAATTCACTCCCCTGTGTATCTGATTGCTTTTGCAGAAATGAATTATGTTTGTCTCTTATATAGACATGATATTCCTTAATTCTTGGTTCTTGATTCTTGATTCTTGGCGTGAAAAGTAATCTAGCCAAGTTGATTTGCAACTTTAACTCCTAATTTATCTCATAGTTATCTTCTTTCCAGCTGTATAAATCATCTTTAAATCACTTAATTAACTGTGGTTGAATAAAACAAATAAAAAAACCAGTCAAGTCTATCCTTAAGCTCTGCTAGCTAGATATTTTGTCATTTTCTGATCTATCTGTTCTGTTAGTCAATTCTATAGTTTGTCGCCAGTGACAACTGGCAGTTTTGTCGGTGCAACTTCAATTATCTTTTGGATCTCCGTCCATCGGGTATCATTAGATCTTTCTCACCGGGCAACACTATTTTCAGCTCGTCGGGCATCCTCTGATTCTGCTTCATTGGGAAACACTATTTTCAGCTCGTCGGGCATCCTCTGATTCTGCTTCATCAGGAAACACTGTCTTCTACTCATCGGGTATCACTATGACTTTATCTCTGTCTTTACCAATGATGTGCACTTCGTCGGTGTTGTCTGTCACTTAGTGAATACATGACTTTTATGCATTACTGGAAGCATAACCTTTGTTCCATTGATTCTCTGAAGTCTTTGGCATTGTGTGCATGACCATATAGATGATATCAAGTTGACATCAATGACAATACAAACCATTAACTGATTTAATGTCTTGCATCATCTTCAACTTAACATTATCAAACATTCAATCATTTACATGTCATCAATAACTATCATTGGTTATTCTCTTGATCTTTCCCCTTTCACCAGGCAGAAAGAAGACATCCATAGCTTCACTTGCATTCTTTCTATCTCTATAGAACTTTTTCCCTTCAATGATAGTGCTCAAAAATCTGGCCACAAATTATTCATTAATCTCTAGTTCTAGGAAATAAATATACAGGATACCCTCTCTTCTTCTCATGATAAAAGACTCAGTGACCTTGGCATCAACACAATGAAGGTTTTAAATGTACCCAAATAAACCTTCCACCACAATTTTTGGCTAGACACTACCATAATTTTTCTATTTCTCATACGCAGTCAAGTCCAATCTATTTGTGTCACTCCCATGGTGGAATCATAGATAAAGTCCTCAAAACCACTACAATGAACACACAAAGTACAAAATAAAATTGTAGTACACTCCACTTTTTATGAATGAAATAGACCAACCTTTAAACACCCATTTGCATGTAGGAGGCCATCAAATATAAGGCATGGGGAGAACAATAACTATGCAAAAGAACTTCTCAAAAGCATCTAGATCTCCAATGGGATATCATCATTTATTTCCCATATAATGTCATGTGGAGAATTAACTCCCCAATTAGTCAACCTATCCACAACTTAGTTTCCCTCTCGATAAATATTGGATATAAAATAAGAGTAAAAAATTCTTATAATTAATATGCAATCCTCAATAATATTTTTGATCATCCAGCTTGGGGGTGATGAACCCTTCAAACAATTTATGATGTTCATAGAATCACTTTCAAGCTGAATTTTGTTTCAAACTTTTTCCTTAGCCATTTTAAAACTCATGTAGGAGGCATAAAAAATAATTGGAAGAGTGTTTCTCTGGTGGATGTAGCCCATCTTGGGAGAACCACATTAATTTTTTTTGTTATTCTATTTTTGTCTTCTCTTATTTTTTCATTATCTTAATATTATTTATTGCTTATATTATCTTCCTAAACCCTAATAGTTGATCTTATCTTTGAATATAATTCATAAGATATCCATTTCTCAATCAATTCTTTGTAGGAGGATTGGCATTGGTTTCCCAACACTTAATTCTACAAATGCAAGCTCAAGTTGGGCTATCCTTTTCCCGTTCCTCATTTTCCTATGGTTCCAAACTTCAATCTCAGGTGGCATTTGCATTCTTCTCAGATATTTTTTCATCACAAGTTTCAAATCATATGTTCTAGAATTACTGGGCCTATGTTGGCTAAGTTTTCCTAGTGTATTTTTTCAAGTAATTGCTACTATCCTCTCACCTATGGCACTTGAGAGTTCAAGACCCTTGTTTCCCATTTTGTGAAATTTCACAAACTTTCACACACCTCTTTTGGTTCTATTGTCAATCATAACACATGTGGAATTGGATTCATGATTTTTTGGACTTTTTAAACCTAAGCCTTTGTACTATCATATGGTTATTTAAGGTGATTCTCCATGGATACCCTTCAAATTAACATAAATATGGCATGGTTTTAGGGTGGAAATCCTCTTTGGTTTGTTGAAATCTATAAAAATCTTGTTCTCTTTTCTCACAACTCTATTGATATTCATGTATTGATTTCCATGAAAGCTCAATTATTTCTTATAATATGATGCTTCAAATTCAAGTGCAAGCCAACAAGGTTTCACTTGATGTGGCCCACTTATATGAGCTTTAATAACATTGGGGAAATATCCCTTGTATGATTTTTAGTGTACTTCTAGCTAAGAACCTTCTATAACCCATGACTATTCTCTACCTATGGCCATTAGCATGAATGTAATTCCACCACTTGGAACTAATACACATCATATTCATAGGGTCATCATCACTAATCTAGCACTAGTAGTGATTTTCAACTTTTAGCAGATGTTATGTTATGTTTTTGCTTCAAGGTGCTACATGTGTTTGTATTTACTTAGCTTTTCTAGGCACTGCTCATCTAACATTAAAGAGGTGATAGTGTACCCCACTACACATTTTTGTGAATAATATAATTTTACTTTAAATATCAATAGAAATACCTACTCATTAAAAAAACATAGAAGCAGAGCACTTTAGAAAAATCCAATCTTTAAGGATCTTAACATCCCAACTAGTGAATTTCTTGGTCTCGAAGAACTTTTGAAATCTTGAAACATAAATACTTCTATAATTCATCTTTCCCATTTTTATATCTCCTTGGCATCTTTTTCTTAATGGTGTTATTTTCTCTTTCAAGCTATGCATGCCAAATTAGTAAGCATACATTGATCATCCATATACATACAAAGATGACATATACGAAATAATTAGGCTAATGAATAATATTTATATAGAGTAGTTGGTTATAATCTTCCCTAGTGTAATTTTACATGTTTAATTGTGCATTTTTACATGTACATTGAAGTAGATGAAAAGAAAGAAGTAAAAAGTTTCTCCACTCACATTTTAGGTTTAAAACATGTCTTGTTCCACTACAAGGTTTTGATTTGTAAGTAGAGAAATAAAAAATTTTAAAAAAAAATTGAAGATAAAAGACACAAAGTTGAAGGTCATAGATTATAGGATTTAGGTATACATTTATTTTTAAATTTACTAGTAGATTGTAGGTAATTAATATGTCATAACAAAATAGTGTCCTTTGTTGAATATTTGTTTTAACTCTTTAGGTTTCAGGTCCTTGTAAAACCTGCTGAACTTTATTACTTTGTAAAGGTTTCGGGTCCTTGTAAAACTTGTTTTTACTTAATCAGAACAAAATAGTGTCCTTTCAAACTTCAATGTATTCAATTAGTTCAACTATTCTATATCTAATTAACTATTCTATATCTAATTTACCTTTAAATTTATTACATTCAAACATATGTTTAGATTAAATTACCTTTTAAAAATTAATTTGATATTTTATTATCATTAGCTTTAGTAGCCAATGTTTTAATATAAAACATATTTTATCCCCTATAACTTTAAACCACTCATAAAATAGTAATATTAATGATAAATTAAATCTATCAAATTCTAATAGTATGATCAAATTAATGAATAATAAACATTAGTATAATTATACAATTACTACATATGATTTATTTTATTCTATGAAAAATTGTATTTATTTTAATTCCTTCATGATTAACCTTATAAGACTTGACTTAAGAAAATTTTCAATAAAAAATACTGATTATTTTTATTATTTAAATTGTTATATTTTTTTTTATTCATGAAACTAGACTTTTAAATAAATAGTTTTATTTTATATAATATGAGTAAATATAAGATAAAAATTAAAAATATATGTATAATAGACATGAATTTCTCACAATTCATATATAGTATACAATATATGACATAAAAATAAAATAAAATAATCTTTGATTATATAGGACTAAAGATTATAGGATTATATAAAAATAATTCTTATATAGATTATAGGATTTGGGCTATGAAGAAATCTTTAAAGTTGTAGATCTTAGTTTCAAGTGTTCCAACACAAACATAACATTTAGTTTTTAGATAGCACATTCATTATATATTTATTTTGAAATTTACTAGTAGATTGTAAGTAATTAATATGTCATAACAAAATTAGTGTCATTTCAAACTTCAATGTATTCAATTAGTTCAACTATTCTATATCTAATTTACCTTTAAATTTATTATTAAGCGGATAGACTTCCTAAAGTAGCAGAGACAGAGTTGAGTTATCCGTGTCATCAAAAATATCTCCTTAAATATTGGACTTAATTTAAAATCTCCACCATTCATATTTATCATATTTAAATCCGAAGTTTAAATGTTTAAAAAGTGGTGAGTTGAAATGTTTGAACTAACATATACAAATGTGAACAAACCGGCCTGATATTGGTGCCACTAGTCATTCCCTTCCCTCCAAAGCGATGGTTGGCGATTGCCACCTCCGCACTCCGCCCCATCAGACCGTACATGGCGAAAACGATTTCTTCCATTTTTGGATTTACGGGGTGAGGAGTTTCTTGTTAAGTTTCATTCTTTATAATGATATTGTAGAATTTTGTGAAGTGGCTTAGGTATAAGTGTATTGTAGGTCAGGGTTTGATAGAAATTTCTACCATTTTTAGCTATAATCTATAGAAATATTCGCAATTACTGTGTTCTTTGGCTCCCAAACGGTGGGAAAGGTAGCTATCTTCTTTTTTGGTAAAATTTTAGCTCATCAAACTCTTAACAAATTTTATTTTTTTTATCCATGTCCCCTACATGGGTCCCGCATACAACAAAGGGCACCGTCAGAGGAGAGTAGGCATGCAAAACTTCCTAGGTTGAGGTGATTGTAGATCAAATGTGTTTGTTTTTTAAGATAATAAGAATGTTTACTTTGTACATTTTGTTGCAGGGACGAGAATACTCTCCTCTACAACTTCCTGTCTTTGATAGTTCGTGCATACATTCCAAGCGTCTCCTGTATTCCTCTCTAGAACATATATTTCTGGGCATTTATTCCTCTTTGGTTGGGAAGGAAAAGAACAAAAAGGACTAAGGAATCCGATATGGAAAGCACAATTCAAATCACTTAGGGCCTGTTTGGGTGCTGGAATACCAAATGCTTGATATGGTCAATTCTGGATGATGCTACAATTCTGGAAGATACATATCCTAGAAATGATTTCCAGAATATGTGTTGGACCCGTTTGGTTCACTCGGAAGATGACTAAGAAGATGCATAAATAATTTTAATTGTTTATTTCTTAATTTTTTTGAATACGGTGTGTATGTGTGTATATACACACACATACACATATGTGTGTATATATATACACATACACACATGTGTGTCTACACATACATATACACATATACATACATTTGTGTATATATTTACACATATACACATACACATACATGTGTGTAAATATACACATGAGTGTGTGCATATACACACACATATATACACATATGTCTATACACATGTGTATACACACATCTACACACACACACATATGTGTGTGTGTGTATATGTGTGTGTGTGTGTGCACATGTGTGTATGCACATGTGTATATATACACACATATACACATATGTATATACATGTGTATATACACATACATGTATATATACACATGTATATATACATGTGTGTATATATATATACATGTGTATATTTATACATACATATGTGTGTATATATACACACATGTATACACATATACACACATGTTGTTGATGACAATTATTCAGTTGTGTATAGTCATTGATGTTTACACAAGTGTAGTGATGTTTACACAAATGTCTAATCCTATCTGAGCAAAGACAGTTCATGCCAAGCACTCTCGGGCATTGAAGAGGACCAAAGTGTTGTTTTAGATTTAACCAAGTTCACTCGGGCATCACAGTGTTGGTCGGGTATTGAAAGATTTTTGTATTGACT
>MU225971.1:2909725-2951960 GCA_018584345.1 Thuja plicata | reverse complement strand
GATATCTCAAAATGTGATCAAAATTGTAACTATCATGGTCATTATAATTTGTAAATTGTTAATTGTTAATTTTTTCGGTAGTGGGTATGCCCACGGACCTATGTATTTATGAAATCTCGACAAAGCTTGAGTCGTGGGAATGCCCACGTATATTTCTATATCAGGTATAGGACTTTTGTCCCGGGCAAGGCTGGAGGTTTTCTCGACCCCACTCTTTCCTACCAGCACCCGCAGCGAGTGGGGTTATACTGTAAAAATTAATTTTAATATTAATAAAATTTTGGCTTCGGCCTTTTACCGATAAAAAAAAAATAAAAAAAAATAAAAAATCTAACCCTTACACTAAACCAAATTGAACCCAATCCCTACCCATAATCAAAGCCTGAAACTACTTCAAAACTATACCAAATATTGTTCAAAACAAGGGTTAGAGTTTGATTAAGGTTGGGTTTAAATTAGAGTTTAGTTAGAGTTATAGTTCTCACAATGAAGGATTAGTGTTTAATTTGATTTTAGTGTTAGAGTTTAATTTGTGTTTAGTATTAATTTTAGTTACAATTAGAGTTAATATTAATTTAAGGTTAGGGTTATAGTTTAATTGTGGTTCTTGGTTTATTTACAATTAATTATTAAGGATATGGTTAGGGTTCAATTAGAATTACAATTTAATTGGGGTTGTGATCTAGAACCTATTTGAACCCTATTTAACTAATACTTAACACAATCAAACCCTAAACCTAAATCAAGTTGAACAAAAACACATTATAATGAATATAAATTTATTATTCATTACCAATAAGTATATTACCTTATAATGTACCCATTCTAGGTCTACAACTTTAATTAAAACCATATATTAAACTAAATTTTTGAAATAAGTGCTAGACTACAATCTATTTCACTTTTTATCATCACATAATCATTCTATTTAAAATTTTGATATAACATCTAAGAATAGGGTTCAATTGGGATTACTAACCATTATGTAAACCCTAACCCTAATGGCAATCCTAAGACTAAGAACTACACCCTAATTTTAACCATAATCAAAACCCTAACCTTAACCATAATACTAACCATGATGTATACCCTCACTCCAACTATAACCCTAAACTTAAGCTTAATCTTAACCTTCACCCTAACCCTAACCCTTACCCTATACCCTAACCATAACCAAAACCATAACCCTAATCATATACCCTTACCATAATCAAAACCTTGACCTACCCATAATATTATTCATGATGTAGACCTTTATTTTAAAAATAATCTTAGCCTCAAACCCTAAACCTAATCTAACCCTAAACCCTAATTTATAATCGTAATCCTAAACCATACTACTAATAATAACATTAACCCTAACCAAACAATAATTAGGACCCTAACCTTAGTCCTAAACATAATTTTAACCCCAACCAATATAAATCTTAAGACTAAACTAAATTGAACACTGAACTTAAAGAAAATTTAATCATGTCCTTGAATATAATTAAACTTGACACTAAACAGATGGAATCCTAATAGCCCTAAGAACAAACTAAATTTATCCCTAACTATGAACCTTATTGAATAGCGAACCAAAATTAACCCTAAATGTAATCAATATAACCCTCACATTAAACCAAAACCTAAATTATACTTCCGAGGACACTGAGTAAGCTAGTATCCTAAGGAACCATTGTAAAACTCTCATTCCTAATAAGATCTCCATTGATGATGCCTCTTTTCTTAGTAAGGAAATCTGTATAGAAGAAATTGAGAAAGCCATTAGCACCCTTAAAATTAATAAGTCCCTGGGACCTGATGGCTTGCCTGTGGAATTATACCAGGCCAACAGCAAGTGGATCTACCATGATCTGCATGATATCTATAAAGAAGCTTTAAGCTCTGGAACCCTTGGCAGAAATATAAATAGTGGCATCATTAAGCTGCTACCTAAAGATGAGGATAAGGCTCTGATCAAGAATTGGCGGCCCATCATGCTACTGAATGTTTCTTATAAAATATTTGCTAAAATCTTAGCCATTAGAATTGAGAAAATCCTGCCCAAATTTGTGTGCCCTACCCAAACTGGATTCATTAAAGGCAGATATATTCTTGAAAACCTAATTACTAGTTGGGAAGCTTTGAATTGGGCTAAATGCACGCATCAGAATTTTGCTATGTTTCTTCTTGACTTTGAAAAAGCTTATGATAGAATTGAATGGGGTTTCATAGGCATGATGTTGGAAGCTTTTGGTTTCCCTTAGTTCTTTTGTAATGTTGTTAAAGTGCTGCTCTCTGATGCCTTTGCTCAAAATGATTTTAATGGGTCTCTATCTGAGAGTGTCCCCCTTACCCAGTCCATTGGACAAGGCTGCCCCCTAGCCCCTGCCCTGTTTGCTATTGCTGCGGACGCCCTATTCTTTATACTTAGAGATAACTCCCTCTCCCAGCCGGTGAAGGGTATCTCCCTTCCTAATGGTTCTGAACTGATTAACTGCCAATTTGCTAATGATACTGCTATCTTCCACGAAGCTTTGAGACTAACCTTGAAGCTCTGCTTGAGAAACTCAAGACCTTTAGCACCATCTCTGGAGCCCGGTTATCTCATGCCAAATCTATTTGTCTAGGGTGGAATGATCAACCTCCTCCTTGGTTTCAGAGTTGACTTCCAATGGGGAGGGCCAAATACTATAGTTAGGTACCTTGGTATTCCGTTCTCTGTTGACCCCTCTCTGAAAGATATGTGGCTTTGGGTTAAGGATAAAATCTCAAAAAAATTGAAAAAATGGCACAACAAATCTCTTTCCCTAGCTGGAAGAGTCCAGGTTTGCCAAAAAAATCCTTTCCTCCTACAACATTTATTACTCTTCTGCCTAGATGTTCAGCAATTATCAAATTTTAGAGATCCAAAAAGATATTAGAAACTATCTGTGGTCGGATGGTAAGGGTACCAGAAAAATGCATGCTGTGAAATGGGAATGGTGTCACTCGGACAAGCTCCTTGGGGGATTGGGGTTGAAATATCTGAAAAACCATGGGGATTGATCTGGCTGCCAAGTGGATTTTTCACTCACTGGCTGGGGATGATCCTTGGAAAGTACTTATCAGAAATAATATTGAAAGAGGTTCTCCTAAAAATGGTAAAGCTTGGAATAATCTTCCACTTGATGATCTCATTTTTGGAGATTTTCCTGTTGTTGTGCAAGGCTCGGCTGTCTTTAAATCCATTTGGAAAGCCTGGAGAAGTGTCAAGAATCTTGCTACTAATAGGGCTTTCCATGATAATAATCAGCTTGTGGGTGAAAGGTCTATTTGGTGGAATCTGTACCACTCCAGTAAACCTCTTGGTCTTTCACAAGGGTGTTCTGCTAAGTTATGGCATAAACTTGGTATATCTCAATTTACAGACATTTTTGAAAATGATTACTTGATTAGCTGGGATGAATTAAGAACCAAGTTCAACATCCCTTTGTCTCAAAAGAGGACTTATAATATGATCAGTGATGCTTGCAGAAATCTTCCTTCATTTTGTCAAGTTGATTCTGATAGACTTATGAAGATTGAATGGCCGGATGGGACTATTATGAGAAAACTCAAAGCCAAAAACATTTACAAGGTGATTGGGTATAATGACTCTATCATTGGTCATGTTAATAAGCTCTGGTACTCTAACTTTGATATTCCTGCTTGGAAAAAATTCTTTTGCAGAATCTGGAATTCCCCTATCGAACCTAAAATCAAGTGCTTTAAATGGCTTCTTATCCTGGACAGATTGCCTATTAGAAATGATCTCACTTCATTACAAAATTGCATTCTTTGTAATGTGCCTGAAACTGGTAGACATATTTTTTTTTACTGCAAATTTGCTAAAGAGATTTGGCATATGTTTGATCTTTTTATTCCTTATAATGCTAATGTTTTTGAGATCATTACTGGACATATTGATGGTATTAAAAAGGACTCTAACTTGTTTTGGCATATTCTCTCTTCTAACATTCTTTGGCAGATTTGGAAGTGCAGAAATGAGGAAAACTTTCAAGGTAATCCCAGGTTTTTTTACTGAGTCTTGCAAAAGTCTCACTTTTTTAAAATCTTCTTGCAGGGGGGAGAAGGACAAATTCAAAAGACTGCTCAAGAATGGGCACGCCACGTTCTTTGCCTACGAAGTTAAAGATGGGCAGGCTTGGAGGAACCATTTGGATAATCTGCACCTCTTTGAACGAACCATTAAAGAACTCAACCGTGATCTCCAGAAGAATAGCAAATTGGCCTCGGATAAGATGATCTTACTGCTTCACCAGATTTAGAAAAAGAAGAGTATTGTTTGGATGGAAGGCTGCATGGGCTGGACTACCTAGGTGGATACCTTCGATGATATTTTGAGCTAGTCTTCTTGCTCTCTGTTGTTCCTTCCCTTAATTCTGTAGTATTTTTTGATACTCGCGGTTGAGGCACTGCCTCTGTACTATGGTCCTCTTGTGATACTCTGAGCTGGTCCATTTGATATATCTTTTTTGATACCCTTATTATTAATATAAAAAAAAACCTAAATTATACTATAACGTTTATAAAACCATAACTTAAATCAAACCTTGGTCCTTATTCAAACCTATTGTAATTGAATACTAAATTAGATATAATCACAATCCTAAACCTAATTCAACATTAAACCAAATTAGATACTAAACCTAAACTAAATTAAATAAAACCTAAACTCAAACAAAATAGAGCCATTATCTTACAACTAAAAATGTTAAACTCTAAACCTTAACTAAATTGAATCATAATCCAAATCCTAAACCAAGTTCAACCCTAATCATATATCATAATTAAATCAAACAAAACAATAAACACTAACCTTTCAACAAACCAAATCCTAAATATAATTGAGCATTAAACTAAACCTAACCCTAAACTTAATTAAATTTATGTATATATATGAGAGAGAAATAAGTAGAGAGACAAGAACATAAAATATATATACTAAAATTTAAGAAAATTATCTTATGACATTTATATAATTATATTATATTATACAATAAATTATATAATTTAATTTAATATAATTTATATATAGCTAGTTACATTATAGAAATTAATTTGATATTTTATTATCATTAGTTTTAGTAGCCAGTGTTTTATTATAGAACATATTTTATCCCTTGTAATTTTAAACCACTCATAAAATAGTGATATTAATGATAAATAAAATCTATCGTATTCTAATAGTCTGATCAAATTAATGAAAAAAATCATTAGTATAATTATACAATTACTACATATGATTTATTTTATTCTACGAGAATAGTATTTGTTTTAATTCCTTCATGATTAACCTTATAAGACTTAACTTAAGAAACTTTTCAATATAAAATATTGATTTTTTTTATTATTTACATTGTTATATTATTTTTTTTTCATGAAATTAGACTTTTAAATAAATAGTTTTATTTTATATAATATTTTTAATTAAATTAAAATAGGAGTAAATATAAGATAAAAATTAAAAATATATGCGTAGTAGACATGAATTTCCCACAATTCATATATAGTATACAGTATATGACATTAAAAAAACAAAAAAACAATTAATAAGCCAGATAATAATTGTTAACTACAGAAAATTCAAATCTACAATCATTTTTACTGTGAGACATCCGGAAATATGTATACATAGGCTACAGATTGTACCAGGAAAGGTTTTGCTCTACTCATCTTCAAGCAAAACGTCAACTATTTGAATGAATGTCTTTCAAGGCATACAACATTCGCTCTGCCTCTGTCGTTGATCACTCATCAAAGAAAAATAATACATTATCTATATTGGAATTGATTGAAACTACAAAAGTAGTTAAATAATTTACATTCACACTTATCCTTGATGATTACACTGGGAAATGCAAGAGCTCCACCGTTAAACTCAAAGGATACATATGCAGCTAATTCCTTGAGCAATGGTATTCAATACAGAATTAAATTTCGAAAATCTTAAAGGTGGAAATCATACCAACTCTCTAATCTACGATTGCTGCACCTCCATACCTGAAGCTTCAATTCAAATACGATTTTTTTACAGTTTTATCTACTATAGTAGGATACTTAACACACAAATGCAGAAAATGGGCATTAATGAAATAAGAAGGAAAACATAAAAATTGAAATAAAAAAATGCAAATGTCTTGAAGTCAGTAACATTCTAGAGTTGACGCTGGAGTTGAGGCAGGACACTGTATACAAGAGATTGATGCTTTAGTACATTTCTTACATGTTCAGTTTTTAGAATGTAAAATGATAATGAAATGTTATAGACTGCAAGAAATTTCTAGTTTCCTAAGCCTTAAGCTTACATCCTCCTTGCGCAATGAAGTTTCTACTACTACATTATGTCTGTGCTCCAGAAATAAGTTCTTTCTTTTCTCAATGTACTTTCTACTTTCTACATGAAATTAAGAACAGGTCAAGCTTTTTAGACATTCAAGATACTACAATCAATTTTAGAAGATAAGCAGGAAATTCCATAAAATGTAAAGGAATCACCTATATCTATTCACAAATAAAATCTATAAAAGTACTTAGAGGAATGTTCTATTTATTGATTATAAGCTCCTATATATTTAGGTGGTGTTCCAAAATAACTCTGAAGTCACAAAAACTAGGCTTTATATACAACATCTACAACAATCTCTAGAAAATCAAGCGATCTTCCCTTGTGAATCCCATGAAACTCTGTCAAGATCTAACAATAAAGAAATAAGATCTAACAATAAAGAAATCAGACCATGAAAAGGGAGTGCACTAAAATATATATTATTAGAAGCTATGGTCAATCCTCACTGGTGAAGTGCCTTTACATCCGAAGTCTTTTCACCTACCAAGTTGCAAATACTTGGATATAAATTTTTGATGTCAAAAGTCTGAAGATCTGCAACCTGTCATACAAAAGCACAAGATGTTTCAATCCCTTTAGTAGTCTTAGCTGATATTTCTACTCAGACATTACTAAGAGAGAATTTAATACCTTGGCATGTATGGTGTGGAAGACTTTGTCATTCATGGCACAAGCAGCAACACTAACAATATCAAGGCCATTATTTCCCAATACAAGCAGAAGATCAGACAAGACGATCTGATGCTTTGGTGTGTTTGCTGATACCAAAACACCCCAGTCATGACCACTTATTTTAACAATAGGGCAAGTCTCATATGGAACAGAAAAAGACAGATTTCGGCCCAATTTTTCTTTTCTCATCTCCTCTCTTCTTTGTGTAAGCTTCTTAATCTTTTCGTGCAGATGGTTAATATAGTTTGCGCTTTCTGATAGCTGTTCTGCATTTGAACATTTTTCCCTAGAAATCCAGAGCACTACAGTCAATTCGATGAAAATAGTGGGCATGGAGTAAACCCTAACGGCTATAATAAAAAATATAACGAAGAAAAATAGAGCATACCATAAAGTATTCTTCCGGTAGCAAGGATCTCAAGGCAGAAAACAGTGTTTTCATGTCTTTCCGCCTTTTCCTTTCAACAAATTTGTGGGTGCCTTTCGAATTCATTATCATTCCAGCGTTTTTGCCCACCTCAACAGATTTATTGCTACAATTGATCTTTGGGTTTATATAATCTATGCCAGCATAATTTTTGAGGTCAGAGAAAGATCGCTGGTAGGACGAATCTGCACTGGTGAAATTATGGAAACCATTATTGGTAGAAAAGGTATCGCCATTGAGTGCAGCCGGCGGTAAAAATCCACACCCTATTCTCTCCATGGTTGGAAACTAAAAGCATCAATTTTCATCAAATAACTCCTACCCAAAGCTTCTGACAAACAGCTCCGAATGTCAGTGTTGTTAGAAAAGGCATCGGCTTCGAATAAAATCGCCCATTACAAATCTACAATGGATTTTCTCTGTATTTTATATTAAACAACTCCTCATTTCTCTGCATTTTGTATTAAACAACTCCTCACCAAAGATTTACAGGGATTATGATAGGGGAGTTATGACCCACAAATTATACAATTGGAAAAATTTAATTAACAATAGAATGATTATGTTTCTAACATTCTGACAGAAGATCTCAGGCGATCTGTTGGTAAATCACAAATCCTAAACCTGCAGGCTTATGTTTGCCTTAAATATTTCTATTGACTGTGTTCCGATGACTGAAAAATTAAAGAATGGAACAAATGAAATAATTACAACAATAAATAAATCATAGATGATTCGTCACTGACCTGCTACAAGTTGCAGTTGTCTGTGATGCTGATCTGTATGTCATGCCTGTCGAAAACCCCAATTGCCAGAACTGTAAAAGATACTTCAACTTGTTGGAATTAGGTTTGACATTTTGTGACCCTTTTACAGTTCAGTTTGCCCGTATTCTCTTTCTGACAAATAGTGAAGTGTCATACTCGAGTTAACTAACATAAAAATCAAGTACTACAAACTACATAATTTGGTTGGTTTGCCGTTTAGGGCACAGAGATTTATTGCTTTTACATTTATATCTCATCAATGTGTAAACTGTCCAATAAATCACGTTTTCTTGCATGTATCATGTATTTTATATTTAGTTTCAAGATATATTATAATATTTTATAAATATTTTTATAATGTATGATGTCAATTAAAGATATATGTTTTAGAATATGGTAAGTAGCATTTAGTATAAATGTCATTAAAGAACGTAAATGCTAAATGCTGTAAAAGATGATAATCACAAATCTTAAAACGTTTTTTTTTTGTTTTTAAATGAATGATGCTGTGAAGATGATAATCACAAATCTTAAAATGTTTTTTTTTTTTTTTTTTAAATGGATGATGCTTATTGACAAAGGCATGGAAAAACTATTGAAGTGAATGAAAAGTACACAAAATGAACATAGAATTGTTGAAGTATCTTATAATCATATTATTTGATTTTGACTTTTTTAATATCTAAAAATATCAAACGCTCAAAACCATTACCTTGAAGAAAATATTTAGTTCACATAATTTAAACTAGTTATGCACTTAACCTACACTACCCTCATTAAAAGAGAAATTACATTTATTAAAGAAAACCGAGATAGGAATTGTTAGTTTGTTTTTAATTATAGTAAGCATATGCAATATGGACAGGTCACAAGAAAAAATAAGTGCCACATAGGCGTTATATTTGCGGTAATTAGTTATAATTATAATTATATATGTAAATTTAATTCTAATTTTATTATAAATATTAAATATATTTTAATTAATAGTTATTTAATATAAATAAAATTATTATAGATGATTAGAAAAAGTTTGTAGGGCTATGCTAAAGTCGCGAAATTAAAGTGCGATTCTGGCGGGGGTATTGCCAATTTCGACATAGGCAGTGGCAGGTTTTTTAAGGACACCGTGGTGAGCAATAACAACAAACAAAATCGGTTCACTGACAATGGCATCCCCAACATGACACGTGTGTCCGTTCCTAACCCTAAAATGATTAATACCATTAGGAGCATTTCCTCCTCGGCAGAGGTCGTACCCACTCCTCCTCTCTTGGCTCTGCCACGGGAAAATATTAACATAGACAACATTAAATCTCCTGTGCATAACAATCAACCTCCTTTTTCTCGCCCTAAATCCTTCTCCGAAGCAGTGGCAAACGCAGGTGTCTCCATTCATTCGGACGCTAGGTTTTCGGTGAGCAATGGATCCCATTTCTCCGGTAAGAACTCTGGAAGCACTGAACCTTTCTTTGTTTCTCCAAATTCTGAAATGCTTACAAAAATTGTTGGGGAAAAAAATATGTTAAAAAACTCTACTATTTTCTTCTCAGCTGTAGAAATTGATAAAGTTCCTCCTAGGAAATTTCTTGATGATTAGTTCCATAATTTCTAGAATCTTAAGCTTGGCTTCCATATTTCATTTTGTAGACAAATTCAAAAGGGTCTTTTTGTTATTTTTTTCGTGAATCAAAAAGCACAGGCTGAAGTTTTGAAAAAACAGTATTGGGTCATTGGCTCTACCTCATTTAGGGCTATTGCTTGGTCCCCAGATGCCAACTATGAGGAAGTACTTGCCCTCTCGGCTCCCTGCTGGATTCTGGTCAAGCACATTCCGCCCTTCCTCTGGACTCTGGAGATTTATTTCTCAATTGTTACAACCATTGGGGAAAGTCATTCAAATGGATGACACTGTAATACATGTCCCCCACATGGATGCTCACGTTCTTATTTTTCTCAACCCTGGATTGGAAATTCCACCCGATATCAACATCAATATTGAAGATACTAATTTCTGTTGCCCGATTGAGATACTCGGAGGGCTCAATGCGTGTTTTCTGTGTCGTAGAGAAGGGCATCAAAGGAAAGACTGCCCCACCCAGCAAAATGGAACCTAGTAAGTTACCTAAAACTGTGAACCATCAGGGTATTCAGAACATGGATAGAAGTACCCACTCTGATTCTATTCCTAGTAGTCCCTCCCTTGTTGTGGTTCAACCCAACCAGGCGGGTATTGATGAGAGCCTCCTCGCTCATGGTTTCCTAAATGTAACCAAAGCTTCCAATAAACGGAGAAGAAAATCCAATAAAAATACCTCCCAACGTTCCTGACAGTATCTCCCATGTCACCTCTAACATGTTCACCCCTATTGAAAATTCATCTCCAATTTCTCAACCCTCCCCCACGACTGCTGTAAATATTAACACAGGATCTACACCAGGGAATCTCTCAAAAACCCTTCAAGAAACCAGTGATAAATATGTTGTTGCGGTTATTCCCGCTATTCAATCCATAGTTGAGGATGATTACCCTCAGTTAAAACACTCCATAGAACTTGACCTATTATCTGATTGTGAGGAATATTTCAAAACGGGGTTCCCTACTTCTAAACAAAGAGGAAGACCCCTGGGTTCCAAAAATAAGAATATTAATAAAAAGAATGGGGATCTGTCTGATATTGTGATGACTCTGAGGCTAGATTCATCTGAACTGCGTTCTTCCCCCTCCAATGTCTCCTCGTGAATTGTATCTCCTGGAATATTAGGGGGCTGGAGTCTCCAGATAGGAAGTTCGTCATAAAAAGGCTCCTCAATACTTGTCATAAGATTGATTTCCTTATGTTGCAAGAAATTAAGGCTACTAGTTTTATTCTGGATTCTAATCTGGATTTTCTGTGGAAAGATACTATTAAGATTTACACTTATCACCCGAAGGGTAAAGGTGGTGTTGCTCTTCTTATCAACCCTAAATGGGAGAAGTATATTACTAGTCATGGTGTATCACCTTGCAACAAAGCTGTTTGGATCACCCTTAATTACAATAACTATGTTTTTGGAATTTTCTCTCTTTATGCCTTTAATGACACTAAGGAAAGAGCCAGCTTATGGGGATGGAGAGCCTCTCTCCCTTGCATCCCCTGGTTGATTGCTGGTGATTTCAACATGGTTGAAAGCTAGGACGATAAGGATGGGGGTTTGCCTTTTGCCTGGAAAGATATGGAAAAAGTCTACTGGAATAGAATGAAGAATTCCATGCATCTTTTTGACCCTTTATTTGGTAATAAAAACAATAATCCAAGACTTTGGCACACATGGTGTAATTACCAAAAGGGATCGACTAGAATTTATTCCAGACTTGATCATTTTTATGCTAATATTTTTTTTTTCTCTGTCTTACCGGATAAACTTGGCAACTCCGTCCTTGTCACTCCTACCTCTCTTTCTGAGCACCATCCCATCTCCGCTTCTATTACCTTCAACAATTCCCCTGATCGCAACCGCATCCCTAACTCCAAATTCATCCTGAATGTTAGCCTGCTTGAAGATGATGATGTTTTAACTGCTATTCACATTATTAGTATCATTAACAAAAAAAAATTCCATAGGAATAACTGCATCGACAATTGGATTATGAATATTAATGCTTTGCAAAATCTTTTGAAGACCATTGGCCAGAAAAGGGCTAAGGACTTCAGATTCACTGAAAAAACTCTTTCTGCTGACTTATTAAAGGTTGAAATTAACAACCAATCTAACCCTTCTGACGTTGAATGTACCTCTCATGTTATAAAGGCTAAAGATGCCCTTAGGAAACATTTGGTGACCATAACTAGACGAGCTAAGATTAGGTCCAGATCTCACTGGCTCTAATATGGAGACCGTTGTTCTAAATTTTTCTTTAATCTTATTAAAAAAAAACATTCTAATGAGACCATTGAAAAATTATCATAGACAACCAATAAATTATTGATCTTGAGCTTATTAAAAAAGCTTTTGCTAAATTCTACCAAAATTTATTTTCCTCTGAAGATTCGATGGAGGCTTCTTCCCTCAGAGACCGTTGCAGATCTTTGATTCCTAAAATGATCTCCTCTGAGGATGCCAACTTTCTTGCTTGAAATATCTCTTTAGATGATGTTCAGAATGCCATTAATTCCCTAAAAAATGATAAAATGCCTGGTCCTGATGGCATACCTATTGAATTTTACAAAGCCAACCAAAATTGGATTGTCAAAGACCTTCTTGAGATCTACTCTGAGGCTCTTTCGAAAGGCTCTCTCGGTCCCTCTATTAAAAAAGGTATTATTAAACTTATTCCCAAGGATGGGGACAAGGCTCTCATCAAGAATTGGAGGCCCATTACGCTCCTTAATATCTCTTACAAGATTTTTGCCAAGATCTTGGCCACCAGACTTGCGGGTATCTTTCCCAAATTTATCTGTTCTACCCAAACTGGCTTTATAAAAGGAAGAAACATTCTGGAAAATGTTATTACTAGTTGGGAGGCTATGAGTTGGGCCAACCATTCCAATCAGAACTCTGGTATGTTCATCTTAGAATTTGAGAAAGCCTATGATAGGGTTGAATGAAGCTTCATCTTCATGATGCTTGAGGCCTTTGGTTTTCCTCCCTTCTTCTGTAATGTTGTTAGCATGTTGCTTCATGATGCTTGTGCCCAAATTGACATCAATGGTTCCCTCTCTGACTCCTTCCCTCTGGGTAGTTCTATTAGGCAAGGCTGCCCTCTGGCCTCTACCCTCTTTTCCATTGCCTCTGAGGCTCTTTATTATTTACTTAGAGATAACTCTATATCTACTACTGTGAAAGGCATATCTCTTGCTAATGATGATGATCTCATTAACAACCAATTTGCTAATGACATGACCATTTTCTTTGAGGCTTATGCTGAGAACTTTGAAGCTCTGCAAATCAAGCTGAATCTATTTTGTACTATATCTGGTGCTAAACTCTCCCACTCCAAATCCATTTTCTTGGGTTGGAAAGAGAAGCCTCCTAACTAGTTTAATAACTATTACTTTCAATGGGGAGGCCCTCAAAAGATTGTGAGATATCTTGCAATTCCCTTTGCCATTAACCCATCGCTTAAAGACATGTGGCTTTGGGTTAAAGAGAAAATTACAAAAACACTAGACAAGTGGCACAACCGTACTCTTTCCTTGGCTGGCAGGCTGGAGGTTTTCCAAAAGATCTTATCCTCTTATAATATCTACTACTCATCTACGTGGATGTTTAGCAATTACCAAATTTTTGAAATTCAAAAAGCTGTTAGGAATTTTTTATGGTCTGATGGCAAAGGAAATAAAAAATTGCATGTTGTTAAATGGAACAGGTGCTGCACTGATAAACTGATTGGGGGGCTGGGGCTGAAAGACCTTAGAATCCAAGGAATTTCCTTGGCCGCTGAATGGATCTTTCACTCCATGGATGGAGATGCACCGTGGAAGGTTCTCCCTAGGAATAATATTGAGAGAGGTTTCCCAACTAATGCTAAGTCTTGGAAACACCTTCCATTTAACGATTTAGTCATTGGCAACTTCCCTATTAATGTTCAAGGGTCTAAAGTCTTCAAATCTATCTAGAAAGCTTGGAACCAAGTTAGAAAATTTATTGTTAACAAGGAATTTCATGATGACACCCATATTTATGGTGAAAGATCCACCTGGTGGAACCTTCATCTTTCTGGTAAACCCCTTGCGCTTTCCCAAGACTGCTCTACTAGACAGTGGGCCAACAAAGGCATTTCACAGCTTATTGATATATTTGAACATGACCGGCTGCTTAGCTGGGAGGAGTTGAGAAACACTTTTAATATTCCTATCTCTCAAAAGAAAAATTATAACATGATTCTCAAGGCTACTCAAAATCTCCCTTCCATCTACAATGTTGACTCTCAGAGAATCTTAAAATGCAAATGGTCGAATGGGACCATCCTATCCAAGATTAAAGATAAAAATATCTATAATATTCTTGGATATGATGATGCCATCCTTGACCATATTAATAAGGTTTGGTATTCCTCTCTAGATGTCTATTCTTGGAGAAAGTACTTTGATATCTTATGGAAAGGATGTGTTGAACCCAAAATTAAGTGTTTTAGATGGCTTTTTATACTTGACAGACTGCCTATTAAGAGAAATAACTATGAAAGTAATTACTGTAAGATTTGTAACCTCCCTGAAACCAGCAGGCATATTTTCTTTGAATGCTCTTTTGCTAGAAATGTTTGGAATCTTTTTGGGATCTCTTATCCTACTTATGTCTCTATTATTGAAACTGTGGCTGGTCATATTATGGGGCTTAAGAAAGGCTCTAACATTTTTTGGAACACCTTAACCTCTTACATCTTATGGAAGATCTGGAAATGCAGGAATGAAGAAAAGTTTCAAGACACTCCCAGGGTTCTTACTGAGTTTTCAAGGAAACTCACATATTTTAAATTTTTTTTTGCAGTTTTGTACCACTATGATGATGGACCAAAAGAAGCTGTAGAGATTTCTTCAGAATGGACATGCTACCTTATTTGTGTTTGAATTAAAGAATGGCTATGAATGGAGAAAGAACCTGGACAATTTCCAAATGTTTGAAAAAACTTTGGAAAAGTGAGCAAGGAAATCAGGAAGAACATGAACTCAAAGAAAGACATCTTGGCCATGCTATGTCAGATCCAAGACAAGAAAAAGGTTGCCTGGATGGAGGGTGAGAAGGGCTGGACCACTTGGGTTGATGCCAATGATGGCTGCCTTCAGTAGCTTGTTTCTTTATGCTCTTTTTTCTTTATCATGCTCTAATTAACTTTTGGATCTGTTAAACTCTTTTTGAAAGGCTCTGCCTTCGTTCTGATGTAAAAATTCATAGATACTCTCTACCTTTTTTGAACTCCTTATATTTAATACAAAAAAAATTATTATAGATAAAAAAATAAATAAGAAACTTTTTTTTTATTAAATATAAGGAGTTCAAAAAAGGTATAGAGTATCTACGAATTTTTACATCAGAACGAAGGCAGAGCCTTCCAAAAAGAGTTTAATGGATCCAAAAGTTAATTAGAGCATGATAAAGCAAAAATAGGATAAAGCAACAAGCTACTGAAGGCAGCCATCATTGGTATCAACCCAAGTGGTCCAGCCCTTCTCACCCTCCATCCAGGCAACCTTTTTCTTGTCTTGGATCTGACCCAACATGGCCAAGATGTCTTTCTTCGAGTTCCTGTTCTTCTTGATTTCCTTGCTCACTTTTCCAAAGTTTTTTCAAACATTTGGAGATTGTCCAAGATCTTTCTCCATTCATAGTCATTCTTTAATTCAAACACAAAGAAGGTAGCATGTCCATTCTGAAGAAATCTCCGCAGCTTCTTTTGGTCCATCATCATAGTGGTATGAACCTGCAAATTTTTTTTAAAATATGTGAGTTTCCTTGAAAACTCAGTAAGAACCCTGGGAGTGTCTTGAAACTTTTCTTCATTCCTACATTTCCAAATCTACCATAAGATGTAAGAGGTTAACATGTTCCAAAAAATGTTAGAGTCTTTCTTAAGTCCCATAATATGACCAGTCACAATTTCAATAATAGAGACATAAGTAGGATAGGAGATCCCAAAAAGATTCCAAACATTTCTAGCAAACGAGCATTCAAATAAAATATGTGTGCTGGTTACAGGGAGGTTACAAAGCTTACAGTAATTAATTTCATAGTTATTTCTCTTAATAGGCAGTCTGTCAAGTATAAAAAGCCATCTAAAACACTTAATTTTGGGTTCAACACATCCTTTCCATAAGACATCAAAGTACTTTCTCCAAGAATAGACATCTAGAGAGGAATAACAAACCTTATTAATATGGTCAAGGATGGCATCATCATATCCAAGAATCTTATAGATATTTTTATCTTTAATCTTGAATAGGATGGTCACATCCGACCATTTGCATTTTAAGAATCTCTGAGAGTCAACATTGCAGATGGAAGGGAGATTTTGAGTAGCCTTGAGAATCATGTTATAAGTTTTCTTTTGAGAGATAGGAATATTAAAAGTGTTTCTCAACTCCTCCCAGCAAAGCAGCCGGTCATGTTCAAATATATCAATAAGCTGTGAAACGCCTTTGTTGGCCCACTGTTTAGTAGAGCAGCCTTGGGAAAGGGCAAGCGGTTTGCCAGAAAGATGAAGGTTCCACCAGATGGATCTTTCACCATAAATTTGGCTGTCATCATGAAAGTCCTTGTTAACAATAAATTTTCTAACTTGGTTCTAAGCATTCCAGATATATTTGAAGATTTCAGACCCTTGAACATTAATAGGGAAGTTGCCAATGACTAAATCGTTAAGTGGAAGGTTTTTCCAAGACTTAGCATTAGTTGGGAAACCTCTCTCAATATTATTCCTAACAAGAACCTTCCATGGCGCATCTCCATCCATGGAGTGAAAGATCCATTTGGCGGCGAAGGAAATTCCTTGGATTCTAAGGTCTTTTAGCCCCAACCCTCCAATCAGTTTATCAGTGTAGCACCAGTTCCATTTAACAGCATGAAATTTTTTGTTTCCTTTGCCATCAGACAATAAAAAATTCCTAACAGCTTTTTGAATTTCAAAAATTTGGTAATTGCTAAACATCCATGCAGATGAGTAGTATATGTTATAAGAGGATAAGATCTTTTGGCAAACCTACAGTCTGCCAGCCAAGGAAAGAGTATTGTTATGCCACTTGTCCATCTTTTTTGTACTCTTTAACCCAAAGCCACATGTCTTTAAGCGATGGGTTAATGGCAAAGGGAATGCCAAGATATCTCACAATATTTTGAGGGCCTCCCCATTGAAAGTCATAGTTCTTAAACCAGTCAGGAGGCTACTCTTTCCAACCCAGGCAAATGGATTTGGAGTGGGAGAGTTTAGCACCAGATATAGTACAAAAAAGATTCAGCTTGATTCGCAAAGCTTCGAAGTTCTCAGCATAAGCCTCAAAGAAAATGGCCGTGTCATCAGCAAATTGGCTGTTAGTGAGATCATCATCATTAGGAAAAGATATGCCTTTCACAGCAAGAGATATAGAGTTATCTCTAAGTAAATAATAAAGAGCCTTAGAGGCAATGGGAAAGAGGGTAGGGGCTAGAGGGCAACCTTGCCTAATAGACCTACCTAGAGGGAAGGAGCCAGAGAGGGAACCATTGATGTCAATTTGGGCACAAGCATCATGAAGTAACATGCTAACAACATTACAAAAGAAGGGAGGAAAACCAAAGGCCTCAAGCATCATGGAGATGAAGCTCCATTCGACCTTGTCATAGGCTTTCTCAAAGTCTAAGAGGAACATACCAGAGTTCTGATTGGAGTGGTTGGCCCAGTTCATAGCCTCCCAACTAGTAATAACATTTTCCAGAATGTATCTGCCTTTTATAAAGCCAGTTTGGGTAGAACAGATAAATTTGGAAAGGATACCCGCAAGTTTGGTGGCCAAGATCTTGGAGAAAATCTTGTAAGAGACATTAAGGAGCGTAATGGGACTCCAATTCTCGATGAGAGCCTTGTCCCCATCCTTTGGAATAAGTTTAACAATACCTTTGTTAATAGAGGGGCTGAGAGAGCCTTTAGAAAGAGCCTCCGAGCAGATCTCAAGAAGGTCTTTGGCAATCCAATTTTGGTTGGCTTTATAAAATTCAATACGTATGCCATCAGGACCAGGTGTTTTATCATTTTTTACGGAATTAATGGCATTCTTAACATCATCTAAAGAGACATTTCCAGCAAGAAAGTTGGCATCCCCAAAGGAGATCATTTTAGGAATCAAAGATCTACAACGGTCTCTAAGGGAAGAAGCCTCCACCAAATCTTCAGAGGAAAATAAATTTTGGTAGAATTTAGCAAAATCTTCTTTAATAAGCTCAAGATCAGTAATTTCTTGGTTGTATATGATAATTTTTACAATGGTCCCACTAGAATGTTTGTGTTTAATAAGATTAAAGAAAAATTTAGAACCATAGTCTCCATATTGGAGCCAGTGAGCTCTGGACCTAATCTTAGCTCATCTAGTTATGGTCAAAAAATGTTTCCTAAGGGAATCTTTATCCTTATAACATGAGAGGTACATTTGAAGTCAGAAGGGTTAGATTGGTTGTTAATTTCAGCCTTTAATAAGTCAGCAGAAAGAGTTTTTTCAGTGAATTTGAAGTCCTTAGCCCTTTTCTAGCCAATGGTCTTCAAAAGATTTTTCCAAGCATTAATATTCAAAATCCAATTGTCGATGCAGTTATTCCTAGGGAAATTGTTTTTGTTAATGATACTAATAATGTGAATAGCAGTTAAAACATCATCATCTTCAAGAAGGCTAACATTCAGGATGAATTTGGAGTTAGGAATGCGGTTGCAATAGGGGAATTGTTGAAGGTAAAGGAAGTGAAGATGGGATAGTGGTCAGAAAGAGAGGTGGGAGTGACAAGGATAGAGTTGCCAATTTTATCTGGTAAGACAGAGAAAAAATTCTTATTAGCATAAAAATGATCAAGGCTGGAATAAATTCTAGTTGATCCCTGTTGGTAATTACACCACGTGTGCCAGAGTCCCAGATTATTGTTTTTATTACCAAATAAAGGGTCAAAAAGATGCATGGAATTCTTCATTCTATTCCAGTAGACTTATTCCATATCTTTCCAAGAAAAAGGCAAACCCCCATCCTTATCATCCTGGCTTTCAACCATGTTGAAATCACCAGCAATAAACTAGGGGATGCAAGGGAGAGAGGCCATCCATCCCCATAAGCTGGCTCTTTCCTTAGAGTCATTAGAGGTGTAAATAGAGAAAATTCCAAAAACATAGTTATTGTAATTAAGGGTGATCCAGAAAACTCTATTGCAAGGTGAGACACCACGACTAGTAATATAATTCTCCCATTTAGGGTTGATAAGCATAGCGACACCACCTTTACCCTTTGGGTGATAAGTGTAAATCTTAATAACATCTTTCCACAGAAAATCCAAATTAGAATCCAGAATAACACTAGTAGCCTTAATTTCTTGCAACATAAGGAAATCAATCTTATGATAGGTATTGAGGAACCTTTTTATGATGAATTTCCTACTGGGAGACTCCAGCCCCCTAATATTCCATGAGATACAATTCATGAGGAGACATTAGAGGGGGAAGAGCATAGTTCAGATGAATCCAGCTTCAGAGTCATCACAATATCAGATAGATCCCCATTCTTTTTATTAATATTCTTATTTTTGGAACCCAAGGGTCTTCCTCTTCGTTTAGAAGTAGGGAACCCTTTTTTGAAGTCTTCCTCACAATCAGATAATAGTTCAAGTTCCATGGAGTGTTTTAACTGAGGGTAATCATCCTCAATTGTGGATTGAATAGCAGGAATAACCACAACAACATATTCTTCACTGATTTCTTGAAGGGTTTTTGAGGGATTCCTGGTGTAGATCCTGTGTTAATATTGACAGCAGTCGTGGGGGAGGGTTGAGAAATCAGAGACACATTTTCAATAGGGGTGAATATGTTAGAGGTGACAGGGGAGATACTGTCAGGAATGTTGGAGGTATTTTTATTGGATTTTCTTCTCCGTTTATTAGAAGCTTTGGTTACATTCTAGAAACCATCAGCAAGGAGGCTCTCATCAATACCTTCCTAGTTGGGTTGAACCACAAAAAAGGAGGGACTACTACAAATAGAATCAGAGTGGGTACTTTTATCCATGTTTTGAATACCCTGATGGTTCATAGTTTAGGTAACTTACTAGGTTCCATTTTGTTGGGCAGGGATTTTATTTGAAGGATAGGGTAGTATTTCCTTTGATGCCCTTCTCTATGACACAAAAAACATGCATTGAGCCCTCCGAGTATCTCAATTGGGAAACATAAATTAGTATCTTCAATATTGATGTCGATATCGGGCCGAATTTCCAAACCAGGGTTGAGAGAAATAAGAATGCGGGCATCCATGTGGGGGACAAGTCTAACAATGTCATCCATTCAAATGACTTTCCCCAATGGTTGTAACAATTGAGGAATAAATCTTCAGAGGAAGGGCGGAATGTGCTTGACTAGAATCCAGCGGGGAGCCGAGAAGGAAAGTACTTCCTCATAGTTGGCATTTGGGGACTAAGCAATAGCCCTAAATGACGTACAGCCAATGAACCAATACTATTTTTTCAAAACTTCAGCCTGTGCTTCTTGATTCACGAAAAAAATAACAAAAAGACCCTTCTGAATTTGTCTACAAAATGAAGTATGGAAGCCAAGCTTAAGATTCCAGAAATTATGGAACCAATCATCAAGAAATTTCCTAGGAGGAACTTTATCAATTTCTACAACCAAGAAGAAAATAGCAGATTTTTTTAACATATTTTTTCCCCAACAATTTTCGTAAGAATTTCATAATTTGGAGAAACAGAGAAAGGTTCAGTGCTTCCAGAGTTCTTACTGGAGAAATGGGATCCATTGCTCATCAAAAACCTAGCATCTGAATGAATGGAGACACTTGTGTTTGCCACTTCTTCGGAGAAGGATTTAGGGCGAGCAAGAGGAGGTTGATTGTTATGCACAAGAGATTTAATGTTGTTTGTGTTAATATTGTCCCTTGGCAGAGCTAAGAGAGGAGGAGTGGGTACAGCCTCTACCGAGGAGGAAATTGTCTTAATGGTATTAGTCATTTTAGGGTTAGGAACGGACACACCTATCATGTTGGGGATGTCATTGTCAGTGAACCGATTTTGTTTGTCGTTATTGCTCACCACGATGTCCTTGAAAAACCCGCCACTGTCTCTGTCAAAATCGCCAATACCCCCGCCAAAATCACACTTTACTTTTGCCACTTTAGTAGAGCCCTGGCTTTCCAAATAAGAAACTTTGTATAAAATCTTATAAATAATATTTAATAAGTTATGTTGTATATATTATAGTTTCATTTTTATAGTTATAATTGTAAAAATTTAAAATATAGTTATAAATTTTAAATGTAAGGTGGAAATTAAATAATAAATAAAAGCTAAATTATATAAAATTGCATATATGATATAGTATTTTATATTAAATATATTATAGAATAATATATATTATATATTAGAAATTGTAATATTTATTTATTATTTATAATATGTATATTAAAAATATAGTATAGTAAATATTTTAGAATATATAATAGTTATATACTATAATATCGCTCAAATACAGATACAAACAATATAAAATATAAAATATAATATCTCATAAAAATATAATATAAAGTTATAAAACAATTTCAAAATTAATTAAATGATTTATGAAGTTATACATTACAAAAAACTATGGTTAAAATAAAATTAACACCAAACCATTTCAACCAACCATATTGGAGATAAGTAATTTGTAGAATATAGAAAATGAATAAATAAATATCTAAACTTTAGAAATACTCAAAGAGGAAAAAAATAGTGACTTGTGATTGGGTGATTGGTGAAAAACCAATTAATTAATTGTGCACAAGTGAATGCAATAGTATATAATAAGAGAGACACCTAATTGAAAAACTTGAGAAAATTTTTTAGGGGGAAATTGGTGTATACAATAAATTATAGGGTAGAAATAAACAAGAAGAATTTTGAAGATATAAGAAGACATGCAACAAAATTAAGTTGCCAATTTGGAGAAGTTCTATTTGTCTACACGTGAAAGAATGGACCAAGGAGGAAATTTGTTAAAAGGGAGAGGAAAAAGGATGTACAAAGTGGAGAGTATTGTCAAGACTAAAAAGATATGTGTAGGTTTGCATAGGGAAAGAAGAGTGTATGCTAGTGCAAGAGAGTTAAAAGAAAGCCTTTCTTTTCCCTCTTCATGTAAGGATGTACAACAAAGAGGGATTGGGGAAGAGGCTAATCAAAGATCTCCTGTTAGGGAGTGTTCTTTTGATGTTTACAAAGATTATATAATTTTGGAAGGAAACCCATTCAAAACATGATGTTGAATGGAACCATTGGAAATAAGGGAAGCTAAGTTTCCTAGAGGAATATAAATTTTCAAACATTCACGAGCTTGATAAGAGCTACATATCTAATTATGTACTTTCCACGAGGTTTATTCTTTCATACAATTTTTATTTCTAGTTAATATAAAAAAGTCTAAAATATGTTAATATTATGATTAGGTAAAGTGGGAGAGATCCCAAACCCTTATAGAGTAGTCATTAGGAAAAAGAAAAGGGTCTCACAAGGAATGAGAAAGCCCAACAAAATACGAACTAAAACCCTAAATCAAAACCAAAAGATAAAAGAAGCAAGGAAAAACCATTGGAAAAAAAAACACTCCAAAATGAACTACTGACTAAAAGGTGAGGGTCTTGACAGGATTCCACTCTTTATTTAACTCTTTCAACTAATATAGAAAGTAATATTTTTTTCTCTTCACCTTGGCGAGGAACAAATCCCCAGAAGCTTACTATAGTGAACCACAACATTTAGATTTCTTTTCAAATTTTTTAATAGTTTTGATAGAAAAAATAATGTACAAAATTTCATTCATTTTCTCATCCATGGTCACCAAAGCTCTAATTTCCCTGACCTATATCTCAATATTGTCTCAATTATTAAGCCTATAAGCCAAGTCATTATTTGTTATCCTTCTCATTATGAACTTCCAAGTGGACTAATCTCCAACCCTCATGATCACCTCCACCAAAGCCTCAAGCCTATATATTTTCAATTTTTTTCATCTATAGTTGGGCCAACATCCGATGGATAGTCTAATTTTTTTGTTGTAAGCAACACACAAGTCATTAACTTTCTCCACAATTTTAGGTAACCCAAGCTCTTAAGAAGAAGAAATAAGGGAGTTAAGAAAGGATAAAGGTGTACTTGAGGAAGGGTTGGGAGTTTACTTATGAACTTTACAAGGGGAATTCTCTAGGCTCTAATTTGACCAAATTGACTAGGAGGAAGAGGAACAATGGAACAATATTGAGGACCTTAGGACCATCCATATTCTTATTATTAACTACAATTTTCATTTTATTGTACATTGGAGATTTAGGAGGATACCATGAAAATATTGGGGGTAGAAAAACTACGAAAAGAGACCCATTTGCACTTTTGGGTATTAGAAAGTTCAACTAAATGGTTGGAATTCATATTGGAGGTAGAAATGTTTAGACCTATAGCAAGGGAGAAAGCCAAGTGAAAATTATAGAACCTTTTATAAGCCTTTGATAAAGGGGTATCCCTCCCTTAGCCTGAGCTATAGATATCGATCAAGATGAAAAAGATAAAAATATAGAATGCAATTTTTAGGGTGAACCCACGTAAAATGATTAAGAATTAGAAATAACTAATAGTGAAAGCATTTAAACCTATCTAGTGTTACGTATTTTAGTAAGACTAACACCATATCTTTCCATTCTCCTGGGTGGTCCTCCCGATTGAACCCATTCTACAAATGAGAATTTTTCTCCCCTACCATTGAAAATATTTTAAATTCTTATTTATAATGGTCCTTAGGTTTTTTTTAAGGCAGAGTATCTCCTTCCACAAATACCCTGGGTGCAATAGTCTCCATAAAAACCATGAAGAACACCCCTCATTAAAATGCTTCCCTTGTCCTAAGAATTTGGATACTTCTTAGAAATATAAGGATTGAAGCTGTGCATACCCTCAATGTAGCTTGAGAGGTTTTCTTTGACAAACATAGGTCATAGATCCTATCATTCTTGAAAATTTTATAGTTTTCAAGATTTGTTTGAATTAAAGCCTCCCATAAAAGGCCAAATATAGAAATTTCTAGTGTAAGAGATAAGGAGGAAAAAAAATAAAAATAGAAGAGGGAAAGCATAAAGTTTATAAAAAAAGGTGAATTACGTTACAAAAATGAGAGAAGTTTCCAACACAAAATGATTGTCGAAAAAGACGTAATAGGCCATCATAGAATATGTAGTATGTGAATGTTTAGGCTTCACGATTAATTTTTTCTTCCTTATCATGGCACAGATGTCTCTTGTGATATTGTGCAAGAAGGTCCATGTTTTTTGACAAGTGAAGGGGCCAAGATTGGTCAGTCTATCCACTGATTTTTTCCCCTCTCCAATGGTTTGGTAAAATTTGATGTGTTCCATACAGGACTGAATGCGATAGCATTTAAAAATCGAACATATCGAATCTATAATAGATTTTCTCATTATTTTTTATCAAATAACACCTGACGAAAGATCTCGAGAATGATTATGGAAGGGGAGTTATGACCAAAAAATTATACAACTGCAAAAATATAATTAATAATACATTGGTTAGGTTCCTAACATTCTAACAGAAGATCTTAGGTGATCGGTTGCCAGAGCATAAATCCTAAACGTGCAGGCTTATGATCGTCTTAAATATTTTTATTGACTGCGCTTAGATGATTAAAAAATATTGAAAATAAAACTTGAGAAATTATCACAACAATAATAAACTATAGATGATTCGTGACGGACCTCCTACAAGTGACAGTTCCTTGGCTTCTAACCTAACACATTATAATTAAGCATTTGGGTATAGTTTGTGGTTTTTCCTTTTTTGAGGTTTCCATGTAAATATGGTGTTCATATATGTTTATGTATATCTGGAATCATTATTTTATCTTTTATTGATTGTTGACTAGATTAATTCAAATTTTAAAGAAAATTGTTAAAATATTAATTATGTTGATTCACCCTACTCTCAACACCTAGTATGTTCAAGAGAAATGATTTCATCATTTTGCCACAATAAGCTCAATAATAATATAGCACTTTAAAAAGTGCATAAATGCCTCCATCTCATTCACTTCCTTCTGTACCTCTTCATCATTCCTCGCAATTATGCCTTCCTACCTATGATTGTAGTCTCAAGATGAATATCCTAGTACTCAAATACACCAAAACCATATGATCTTGTCCTTGCGTTACCTGCATACCTTGTAAACACATATGTTAGTCCTACATATTGTATGACATGTTGTATACATTGCATGTTAATAACTATTAGAGAAATTAGAGAAAACACATAAGCATCATAAGATAATACATCACATCATAATCATAAATGATAAGAATCACTAACAAATGCAAAGAGTAGTTCGAGGAGCTAGGGTTTAACCCTTTACAATACTCATTAATTTTAACATATTTCGACACGGTATTGCATCTTGGTAGATGGCTCTCAAAATGTTTAATTATAATACAAAAAACGTAGTCCAGAATTGGTTCAATTCTCATTGTATATCATTAATGCATATCTAAAAGTAAAAATAACTTAAACCTACACGTAATAAAAAGAAAGTAAAAGTTGTATTCAAATTTATGTATTTGAATCCTTGGTTTGCACAAGGAAACCTATCTAACCAGTCCCTTATCCATTCATAGAATCAACCTGAAATGACCATTTGTTACAATGACAAAAACCCAAAACTAATGATCCTTAAACCAGTGTTGTATTAGAACAATGAGATCTCATTTAAACATGTTGGTAACATTTTTCTTAATCTTTCTTAATCTTGATATGCATTACATAAGTCTCCAATATTCAACTGAAAGCCAAATTTAAGACATTCCTTGAATGTGTTCTTTCAAATAAACATTTGTTACAGAAAATGTGTAATGAATCATTCAAACCCTTGATTATTTTGAATCAAAAGAAAACTAAACACACTCAAGAGACATTATAACATGTTTTCACACTAAAATTGTAAATTGATTTGTTTGACATTGTTTTGAATCTGACTACAACACGATGAAAGTAAAACTTCAAAGAAAACTAAGTCCTAAGCTAACTTGTACCAGTAATTCCATTAGCCAAATTGGAAAGTGGAATCCATAAAATGAGAAGAGAAGAAAAATAAGAAGAGAGAAAAAAGTTCTAGATGTAATATGATGTTGACGTGTTCCTTTAAAATTTGAATTGTAAAAATAGAATATTCCCCCTCTCAACTCTCAAACTGAAAATATTTGATATGCATCACCTTTGGACTGACTTACACCCTTTCCCATTTTCTTATAAATTCAAATAATATAACTTTTCAGATTAATCATTTTGCGATTATAAATTTTTTTTTAAAACTTATTTCCTTTTATCCTGATTTCTTGTTATCTATAATATTTCATTTGCAAATTATTTTTCTACTTCCCATTTTCACTTTGCGAGTAAAATATCTAATCTTTTTAATGTACTAGCCTCTCACGTGAGCAAAATCCTTGTGATGACAAAATAACATTCCTTGCATCTCCACCCTATGTTTGAAAATATTTCTCCCCTTATAAAATTCCACATATACCATTTACTTTTTTCATATAAAAGAATATTTTTGCATTTTCCATCTGCATTTTAATGAAAACATTATCACCTCTGAAACACATTATCACCTCTGAGAAATCCTTAGTCAGCCTGTAAAAATATTTATCCACTTTCCTCTTGTGAAAGAAGACAACCGTGGATTAATCACTTTTGCTTCTACATGCAAATGTTTCACTCTCATGTAAAAATAAATTCTTCTAGTTCTTGCACATTTTGGTACATTCCATAAATGAAGTTTACCACTGAGTGTAATCATTTAATTATAATACACTATTCCCTTGAGTAAAAATATTTACTTTGGTGAATAAAATGTTCATTTGCAAAAAAAATTAAAAATTTGTTTGCTTCAAATCATACTTGTTAGAACCAACTATATGTTTATAACACATATCATCGTTATGCCCTATGATGATGTTAATAGAATTAACTTTCGTAGTAAACTTTTTCACTTAATGATCAACTTTTCACCATTGTATTATGTCTTTAATAAACACTTTTTCCTTTGTCTTTAAAATCACATAGCTATTTACTTGCGAATCTAAGAATATCTTGTGTATGAATGTCCATATCATATATAATTCATTAGTATCTTGCTATTACATTAAGTCTCTCATATCGTGCTAACTCACATCCACCAAAATCTGCCTGCAAGCTTCATGTTTCAAATTATCTCATGCTATTAATCACTGATTGTTCATAAACCATCATTCTCATCGATGACATTGTTTGAACAGATTTACAATTTTGGTCCTATTAAACACAAATACTATTGAAATTTCTATATGCATGCATACATAATGCATCAACATTGATCATTTTTTTGATATCTTCCTCCAGTGCTCCCATAATCTACAACTCAATTTTGGGTCAAAACTCCTTTCTCTCTACATAACAGACATCCATACTATTGGAATTAATGTTAAGTGTGTACTGAGAGGGGAGGGGTGAATCAGTACCTCTAAAAATTTTGTATCCTTTAATCAATTAACCTTTGTGTAATCAATTATTTATCGAACCATCTGATCTATACTATCTTGATGTAAGATATATCAATTCATAAACTTAACATACATGTCAACATTCATAGAAACATTCATGAAAGTAATTGACACATAACACAAGATATGATATCGCAGAAAACTCATGTTAGGAAGTAATAACTGCGGTGAGGATGATACCCACAAAATATTCACTATCTGCAGATTGGAAGGGGTCGGTTAAGGCTTACAATTTGATCACTTGTGATTATCTACCCTGTTAAGATTATCTATGGAGACATGTTAAAGTCTACTCTATTAAGAGATTTAGCTACACTATCGAGTGTGCACTCAGTTAAGAGATTTATAATTGGACTGTTAAATCCACCTTCCTTGAAAGGATTTTTGCACTTTGCTTCACTTGTTAGAATGATAGCAAATTACAGTTTGACCTGGTACATGCAATCTCCTATTGCTGATTACAGATCCTTTTAAGTTTACATATAAAGATATATCGGTAGCCTCTGTTCTTGATTCTGATAACCAAATTCACCTTTTGCTTTTCTGATTTTTGAAAATTTCAATCTGATCCATAGATGTGATTGTAGGCTTCATTCATCCTCTCTTCTATTTTCACACATGTATAATGAATGATTACATCATCTATTTATAAGATGGATTGACTTCATCAAGTTTCACGAAAAAAAAATGCTAACTCTAAGACCAGGTTTACAACTTTACCTTGATCTCCTAGTCTATGTGTTTTAAATCAGTTAGACTAATTAAAGCACTTACATTCATGTGTTTCTTGTCCCTAAAGAAATGGTTTTAAAAACAAATCAAGATTCTATAAATAGAATAAGGCTATTTTATCTAATGTGGAAGTCAGATCCACTTTTTGCGGGCTTCAACTAACTTTCAGTTTTCGTCGGTCGGTTATACTCTAAATTAGTTGAGTGTCTTTCGGGTTCCTTGCTTGAACTGTCCTCTCGGTTTCCTCTGTGACTGTTCTCTTAGTTTTTACTATGACCTGCTTGTCGGGTTCCACTTTCGGGTTCCTCTTTTCCAATTTGCATTTTTTGATTATAGACAAAATTGTGTCGTCGGTGTTCTTTGTACTTAGCTATTTTTGGTGATCTCTTGTATCTGCATTTTTGGTTTTCTCTTTGTCTTGTCTTTCGGTATATATGCTTACCGGAATTATTTTTTGTATACTAATGGCAAAATAATTTCATCAATCTCCCCCTTTGACATTAGTATCAAAAACTGATATGTGTAAAATAGTAACAAAATGTTAAGTATGTACAACATATATAATCCTTAGTCATATCATGAATCCCCCTATGTATATGCTAGTATATAATTATTTTCCCCTTTTGATAGGTATATTTACATATCATTAATTTCCATCTGTACAATACAAATACATATCATTTTCCCCCTTTTTTGATATTAAGGGAAAAGGTCTATACCTTATATTTTATCAAAAATGAGAGAGTGTGAATACTTTATATCTTCCATAATCTTCTCCCATTGTTCCTTCAAGTTCTCTAGAGCCATGTGCTCGAGTGTAATCCTTGAGTGCATATCATAGATTATGTCTGCTACAGACATCTTAGGGGTTGATATCACTTGCCTTGCAGAACTGATATGATGTTGAAGTAGTGTAAGATTTGGTAGAAGTTGAGCCTGGAGCTCGGTGAATTCTTCCCTGAATTGTGTCACTGCTTCCCACAGTTCTTGCCTTAACCTTTTTATTTCAACAATTTTCTAATAATGCAGCTTAACTACATTATCTCCAGTGGTTAAGCTTTTAGCACTATTAGCTAGATCATAATCTAACTTTGCTATGTTTTCAGTATTCTCCTTAGTGAACTTTTCCAGTGTGCTTAGTTTTTGAATCAAGGATATAGTTTCAGCAATAATATGATCTAATTCACTAATGACTTCTAAAAGCTTTACCTTGTTAACTGCCACTTTTTGGCTGATTTTCTCAACAAGTTTTTGCTGGTACTTTTTCTATGCTCTCTCTCTTCAATTGCCTTCCGTGCATCAATATTCTATGTTGTTATTACTTTGATGAGAGTGGCTAGTTGATCAAGTATCGGTTTATTCTGATCAACATCATCATCGGGTAAAATCTGGTGCAAGATTTCCCTATTTCTTCCCAATACCATGGAGTCTCGATGATGCTTCCTCATCTTCTCCTGTACTGCCTTCCTCTGGCATATTTCATCATATTCCTTCAGTGCTTCATGGTCAAGTGTGGTTGGGTCATATTTTGGCATCTCAATGATTTCATCTAAGGTGACTTCCAACTTACTCTTTTTTTATTTCTTCTTCTTAAGAGTTTCACTTGAGTGCAGTACCATAGCCATCTTTTTGGCTTTGTCTATGGTACTAGATGATGTTACTTGGGGTGTTGCATCTTTTTTTTGATTTGTTTCGGTGTCAGTTTGTCGGTCTTTTGTAGATGTCTCCACATCAACCTTTACATTATCGATAGCAACTTTGTCAGTTTCCTCAACAGTGCCATATTTAGGTTTATCTCCTTCATCAGTGTCCCTAGCTTCATCTATCTTTGTTTGTGCATTCTTCTCATTTTTGTCTCCATCTGTTTGATTTTTATCTCCTTCTGTAACTTTTGAGGTTTAGAATTACAGTGCCCCAACTCAGACATTGGGGCTTTGACAGTATCCTATCCTAACAATGCAAACCTTCTCTTGCTGTGGGTAGACTATGATTGAGAAGGAGTCTCTGGATTCTAGGCCAGTTCCTATTTCATATGGAATATCACCTCCTGATTGGTAAATTAATGGGAAAAGGGCAAAGGAAGCTTTTGAAAACAAAAACTAGAATTAAAAGTTGGGTGATACACCAAAATTGGGTTAAAAAATTGTTTTGGACAATAATGCAGAAATCCTAACTTATATGCCTAAGCTTGATACTTTGAATCTCTGATCAACATCTAGGCTAAAAAATCTTACTATTAGGGTTGAACCACTAATAGCTTGACTTAATTGACAAACATAAATATTTATTACAAGGCTTTAAATTTCTGATTACCTATGGAAGGAATATAAAACCCACTTCTTTTGGATATCAATTTAATAAAACACTTGCAAGAAAAGCTGAAAACAGGATGTGAAACCCAAAATCAGAAGCATATAGGAAAAATAGAATGTCTGCTTTATTATCCTCAAAAAATCTGACAAGATAGGTTACAAGAATGGTGTTCAAAACATCTAGGAACAAGAAGTTCACTATATGCCCTCTCTCCAAAATCTACAACCCAATGGATACACAATGCATAAAAAAGGCTATAGGAACAAGATAGTTCACTAGAAGCTCTTTTCTCTAAAATCTTGAACCCACTAAGATGATGCAAAGGATCAACTATATAGCCCACATGGCTTAAGTTCAAAAAACATTTCCCTCCAAAAGTCCTCTACAATAGAAAAAACCATTAAACCATAAGGCCTAACAAGTACTCTAAATCAAGCCTCAAGTTTAGCCTCCTAAAGTTGGTTTTTAAAATATAAATCTCTTAATACACTCCACAACCCTATTACATGATATATCAAAAATGCCTAACCCCGAATGCATAAACCCTAACGCGACAGTGTAGTATGGAAACCTAACTCCACTAATCAACCCGACACCATGGCATGAGAAAATCTTAACTTTGCATCAACCCAACTATAGTATAGCCAAGTTGATGTAACTTAAGCTCAATGCTCGATAATAGATCATAGCTGATATACTGAAAAGATGGAATGTTGTCTTCGTGGAATGAAGGTACTATCATGGCACTGTGACAATAATGTCAAGGCACTCTGAACTGACATTGCATTAACTTCGTTTGTTAGTGGAATTCAAAACCAGGTAAAACATATTGCATAGTATTTTTGATCTTCATCGCACTTAGGGTTTTTCTCCTCTCTGGCACTGCCATGCTTGTTTGAACTTGTAACTTGGAATCCATAATCAATGGTGATGAATCTACTTCTGTAGTATGTAAATAATCTCAGACTTCTCAGGATTTGTAGGAAACCGTGGGTTTGAATTTGATCTGCCATACCAAATGACGCATTTTATGGATTTTTGTTGGTGTGTGCGATTTGTTTGCTTTGAACTTTGAAGTTTCAAGAGCTTGGGCTCTGTTGAATATGACTTAAGACCTAAGGCTTTCAATGTGTAGCGACATCTGTAGAGAGACTTGCAGAGCTTGGGCTCTAGATGGTTTGAAGCCGTAACAGATGGTCTTGGCTTCACTTCAAACAGGGACTTGAATTTGTTTGTCTTTTACAACCACCGTAAGCTTGGAGTGAATCAAAGATGTGGTTGAGAGGTGTAAATTGATCCATGAAACATGGTCTTGAAACTAAGCATATCTCAGCCACTACTTCAGACTCGTTCCCAGCTTACGGTGAACTTGGCACAAAGCTTGTAGTGGCCGCGGCTTTCTCTATTGAACTTCAAAGAGGTCAAGCTCCATTTCTTCTATTGTAACCCGCGACACTTGGCATATTGTCTTCATCTCTTCCAGATAAGTTACATCTTTCACTCTTGTTCACTCTACATATAATGAAAGCACTCTTCTCGTAACAATTTTTAATCTTTTGCATGTTTATTCGAGAACTCGAGTTCTAGTAGCTCCATCTTTATAAGGTCTCTAAAATTGCATATTTTTTAAACAAAAATTTAGGGTTTTTTGATATTACTGCTCTGCATGTTGAAACTATTGTTTGACTACTTTGAAACTCCACCACAGCTCTGTCTTTTCTGTTGTAACTCTCAACACTTCAAATTACTCTTTGTTGCTTTCTTGATAGCATACTCTTCATTACGGTTCTCTGTGTTACATTAATGTTAGCAAAAAACAAAAAAGAAGATACAACCACATAGCTATTATGGTGAACTCGATCATGTGCAAGTTTGATATGAACTTGGGTTCTCTTGCATGGTTGTCTTGTTTGTATACAAATGCACTCCACTTAATGGTTTTAAAACATGACAACACTATCATGAGCACAAAAACATGTTTGCTCTGTTAAGACCACAACTTTACCTTCATTGTTCTCTCTGATCAATAAGCATAAGGGTTTTTATCTCCAACATGTTTACAATGTTATTAAAACACGAAAACATTCAGTTTTAATAATGAAACTTGTGAGAATATCATATCCAAAAAATATATATACCTGTTCAGAATGCTTTGAAAATGTTATTCCTCTTAGTGTAAAAACACACTGTTCTTTTAATTGCATAAGATACTACCCATGGGGTTTGAGCATGGGATTATGACTCCCATGGACAATACTCATAACATGAACCCTAGTTTAAACATGTATGTCTCATTATCATGACTATATCCCTTGAATTGTATGCAAGATGAACATTATATTTCAATACAACAATATAAGATGTATTTTGTCCAAATACCCTACATAAAGACATTTCTTGAAATTGCATTTTAGGCATGGATAATGTACTCTCTTGAATTCATAAATTGTTACAGCAACATCTGAGTTCTTTGGATGATGAACACACTATCTTGATTTCTTATAATATAGTTGTTTTCTGTGAATGTTCTTTTCCATGAAAGTATATAAACATACTATTGCTTCAATTCTTGTTCATTGATTTTTACTTGCAGCTCATATGTACATTGTTTTTTCTGTTATGTATCTTCCATCCTTTGCAAATTTCAATGTTTAATTAGTATAGACATCAACATATGATAACATAGAAAACATGATGATAACAAGGCATGCATTTTTCCAATACTGAATTTCAAAATGAACTATTATGCCTTCTCTGAATTTGTATACTCACTGTAATAGCATCATATTCACTTCTCATTTGCATGATAATAGTGAACATCTTATCCTTCATTGCTGCATAATTCGGTTCATTAAGTACCCTTACTTGCTCATGTGTCTCCTGCAGCATCTTGGATCCCTTTCTGCATTTGCATCACCTCCCTCTTCATGAATATGAATTGTAACCTCTTGAGATGTGAACAACCTTTCTTGTATGTAATGGCCTATGTGAAGTTTGAGCATGGGCTCGTGACTCTTATTGCATTTTCTCTTGTTATCTGCATTCAGTTATATGATCATTTATTGCACACATATCACCAATCAATCTGTTAGGTTAGCAGATAAAATGAATCAATTAATGTTTGTGGGTGAGTGTCATCTAGGATGACATTCATTCATGAATGTTGGTTGGTTCATTTGTGTTTGTTGAACTAATAGGTTGACCTAATTCTGAAAAAGGTTTCTCAGATAGAAAAATTAAGTCCCTTTCATTCAGATATATGGTTACAAAGACAAGAATAGAATACATCAAAGTGACCATAAATAGCAAAAGGTTTCATTTTTAGAACAAGTCCCTTTAATACTATGTTTCAAATATTGTGGATGCATATTTTCTTGTTTTTTATTAGAAAAAGCAACCAAGACAAGAGAGCTGACCTGAATAGACATAGCCAGCATGAGAAGTGCAAACTACCAGAAGACAACCAGTACAGCACAGGGGTCAAAACACCCTCACCCAATGCCCTTTTTCAACATAAAAATAAATAAATAAAAAATAACAGGCCCCAACTCCACCATGGAGCTGGTAACCAGCCTGCACTCCCTCATAGACCCCAGCCTTACCTTGGAGCTGGTAACCAGTCTGTGAAAGTAAGTATCTAAGTACTTGACATTAAATTAGGAATTACGAGTACCAATAAAGCATGAATTAAAACTAAACCAGTAGCAAGAGTAATCCCTAACAGACCCAAGCTTCACCTTGAATCTTGTAACCAATCTGTGATAGTAAGTTTCAAAGTAATTAACATAAAATCTAAGAAATTACTTTTAGTATCAAGGGAATTAAGTCTAAACCAAATGTAAGAGTTCATCAGAATCATAGTAATGCCCTCAATGGCTAGGCAAAAAAAATCAACTTCAAAGAAAAACATGGAAAAAGAGGAGGTTAATTGGGGGGTTTTTACCCCCATTATCCAGCAACAGCTTGAGCCAATCCTCCGCAAGGAATTGGACCAGCTTCTTGTTAACATTTTCTTGTTACATTGGTTTCATCAGATTGATAGGTAGCATTAGAAGATTTGATTGTGCTATCAAGAATGCCACTTATTTAAATACTTCTTCTAATTATTATCCCTAGGGTAATGGTCTTGTAGAATCTACCAATAAGAACCTGATTAGGATCATCAAAAAGACTCTGTAGGGAAACAAGAGGGATTGACACTCTAAATTGAAGGCAGCCTTATGGCTGGATAAAATAACCCCTAAATAGGTTATTGGAAATTCACCTTATGTCCTGGTTTATGGTAAAGAGGCCAGATTATTGATTGAGGAACCCCAAACCTTGTTACAATGTCCTCATAGAACCTTAAAACAACAGTTCCAAAAGATTCCTTGAGTGTAATAGCTTCTATCCATCTTGTAAAATAATCTGTGGCAGTCAAGATCCACTTGTGTCCTGCACTAGAATTAGGATTTATTGGACCTATGAAGTCCACTGCCCATTTATTGAATGGCTGATCCACAATGATTTTCTTTAATGGCAATGCTGCCAACCTTTGTTTTCCTGCAAACATAGCACACTTTTGGCATTTTCTTGCCCATGAATGAGCATCTTTGAATAAATTTGGCCAATAATAGCCAGCTCCTAGAATTTTCTAGGAAGTTATTTTAGGGCTGAAATGCCCTCCACAAGGTCCATCATGACATTCAGATAAGATCCTATTCTGATCCACATAGTCTATGCATTTGAGAAGCATACTAGAAAAATCCTTCCTATAAAGAGTATTATAAATTAGAACATAAGGAATAGATTGCAATATAAAGTACCTTCTTTTGGCTTTATCAAGATTTATTGGACATTGACCAATTTGCATAAATCTTGTCATATCTAACAACTAGGATACTGAATCATTGATTAGAACAGAATTACCTTGGGGCAAGGTAGCCTCTTGAGTGGTTTCAAGTTTATCTTCTCCTTCTGTCATCTAAGGACATAAACCCTTGCCTCTGACCAGCTTGGTCACATGGATTTGCACATCACATTCTATAACCCTTGTTATCCATCCAACCCTTTTTTCACTGACATCTTTGTTCAGTAAAAAATCTTTAATGCTAGCGTGTGCAACCATTAGATGTATCCTATTCCTAGCAACCAAATGCTTAAAATTTTTCAAGGCTTTTATAACAGCTAGCACATGTTTTTCTACAAAGTTGTATCTTCTCTCATAATCATCCATACCTTTGCTGAAAAATGCAACTGGTTGGTCATGTCCATCCTCATTCTTTTGCACCAGTAATGCTAAAACAGTATCAATACCACCATAAGCATACAAAACAAAATCCTTAGAGAAATCAGGATTAATTAAAGTAGGGGCTAAAGATAAAGCCTACTTGATATGTTCAAAATTCATCTTTCCTTCAGCAGTCCAGCTGAAAGATACATCCTTTTTTAACATAGCAGTCAAAGGTTTCAACAAATCTACAATATTAGGAATAAAGCATCTAACAAAAATTTTCCTTCCAATGAAACTCTGCAATCCTTTCTTCTATTTTGGCAATGATAGTTCCAAAATTGCATAAATCCTCTCAGGATCAATAGTAGTACCTTCTTTAGACAATTGGTACCCTAACATCTTTCCCTCATGTACTGCAAAAACATATTTTTTTGGGATTAAGAGAGATTCCAAACTCTCTACATCTCTGCAATATCTATCTCAAATGATCTATGTGTTGGTTTGCAATCTTTCTGTAGATTGTAACATCATCTAGGTATACCAGAACAAACTTATACATTAAATTCTTGAAAGCCATGTCCATTGCTTTATGAAAAGTAGCCCCTGTATTTGACAACCCAAATGGCATTCTCCTGTAAGCTATTGTACCCCATCTAGTTGTAAAGGTTGTTTTAAACTAATCAGATTCTTTAAGTAAAATCTAGTTATAAGTAGAGTATCCATCTAGGAGTGAGAATCTCTTAGAACTTGAAACATATTGAAGGATTTTTTTCCATAGAAGGACGAGGATATCTATCTTTCAGAGATGCCCTATTAAGGTCTCTAAAGCCTATACAAAGTCTTATCTCTCCATTTTCCTTCCTTACTGGAACTAAGTTAGAAACCCAGGATGTATGCTTAATTAGGAATATTATACCACCATATAGGAGTTTTCTTAGATCTTTCAGCATTAAAGGCTCTAATTTGGGGGTTTATAGGCCTTTGCCTTTGCCTGATTGGTCTAGAATTTGGCTCTAATTCTATGGTGTGTTGGGTCAGTTGAGGATCAAATCCTTTCAAATCAGCATAATCCCATGCAAACACATCACTATATTCTCTTAAGAGATCAATAAACAATTCTTTTTCTTTAGGAGAATTTATTTTACCAACCTTTAGATACTTGTCTTTGAAAATCTCTACTTCTTCATAATGATCTTCTTTAATCAGCAAGTTGGTTTTATTCTTTCTGTGTTGATCATCACAATTAAAAATTGATTCCAGGTTGACCAATCCCTTTGGAAGCTTATTAGTCTTTAGCTGAATAACTTGATTTTCCATTTGTTGATGATGTCTACCATTTATAGAGGCTAAGAAGCCATCAATTTCTATCATAAAACTCAAGATATGTTCATCATTATTGAAAACTTGCCAATTTATATCATTATCTGGGATAGATGGTCTCACAATAATTTTGACATGTGACTAATCTGAGATTTGTCCCTTATTTTTAGTAATTGAAACATGTACACCAATACCGAAAAACCTATCAGCATGCATGTTTTTCTTTCTAGGAATGGAAATGAGGTTAAATGAATCAAAAGTATCCAAAATATCAAAAACTCTGGATTTATATAGCTTCAAAATATCATTTTTAATAGCATTGATACCTCTCACCTACTTTGCTATTAACTCATTGTCCTTAAATGCCCTTAAGAACTTGATTCCTCTTTTCCTTGCCCATTCTAATCCCTGGATCAGACTTTCATATTCAGCCACATTGTTAGAACATGAAAAAGATAACTTGTATGCAGCATAAAATCTATTACCATCAGGTGAAACTAACACAACCCCTGCACCAATACCATCTTTATTCCTTGATCCATCAAAATACAAATCCCATAACTGGTTAGATAAATCTGATTCAGATTTTGGACCTTTGATCAAATTAGGCACAACTGCATCAGACTCTAAAATCATGTAATTACCAAAACCAACCTCAAACACATCATCATCTTGATCCATTTTGGTTTCCCATTCATCTAGAACAATATCAAGGCACTCCTCAGTCTAAGTGTTATAAGTTGAGGTATCATTGATCTCATCTGGAACCATAATCACACAACTTGCATTGATGGGGCTAGGCTTATAAGGCTCTATGTGATCCTTGGCCCATAACTCTGACTTTATGGTCACCTTAGTGCCATATCTATTACTAAAAAATAAATGGGACCAATTTGATGAGAAGTATCCATCTATTTTGGCTATGAAGTCCCTGTATAAGCATAGGGCAAAATAGGGCGGTAGATCTACGACAAATATATCTTGGGAAATTGAGAAGTTTGGACATGAGTGTAAGGTAAAACTTACATTTTTAACCACTCCTAAGGTCTTTACAGAAGTACCATCAAGCTGGACTACACCCTTCTCAAGAGGCTCATATTTTAAATCCAATAAATCAGCTATCTTCTTTGGCATGACAATGCTGGTTGCAACACTGTCAACAATACAATTATGCACCAACTTTTTTACAATGATAAAATAAACATAAAAAGGAGGAGGTCTACTATTTGCAGATTTTTACCTTCCTTTTCTGTCATCTTTTGCATATTTGCTGGCCCTTTATCAATTGTCACCATCGGTTGCTTCAAATCTACAGTCTTCTTTTCTTCTTTAACAATTGATTTATGAACTTTGGCTAGCTCTGAATTAGCCATGACCACTCTAGGGGGGTGTTGGATAGCTTGTTGTAAACTTGTTGTCCCTTTTGACAACTCTTCCTTCAATAAATCAGCTTTTCCTAGAATAGATAATGAATCCCACATAGAAATAGAAACATTCACCTCCTTCATATTATCAATAATATTATAGGGAACAAAAAATTGTACCTTCTAAGGTGATTTAACAATGGTTTGGTCTGCATGCCTCTGATGTTGTGTTTCTTTGTTTGCAAGAGTAGGAGGCCCCTTTAGAATAGAAACTAGAGGAATGAGTGGTGATTGAGTTGTGGCAGCAAACCTAGCGACTAATTGCTCTGATTATAGAGCTCTCTTCTTGGCTCTTGTGTTTGCTGATACAGGTGAATCATCACTTACTCCACAAAAGTTTTCCTCTTGCCAATTTAGAAATGCAGTTTTTCGAGTAGTCAGAATAGGGTGTTGTTGAGTCTCATTAGTGAATGTAGTAGGTGATGAATCAATTGCATTTTGAACCATTAGGGCTTGATTAAGCACTCCATTACTGCACTTAGAATTATTGTGGGATTCATTACAAGGATAGCACCATTCATAATTAGCATCAAGAATATTTTGGTTAGAAACAATATCCCTAAAAGTATTGAGGTGCAGGATTATAAGGTCTATAAGATCTTTGGTTCCAATTTTGCCTGTTTGCAATATTATTTCCTTGGTATTTCTGATTTCCACCTTGGTAAGTGGGTTGAGTAGGTTGCTGGGTTGAAGAACTAGCAAACTGGTTTTGAGTATGGGCTATTGGATTGCCTTGATATTGCTGCCTTTTAATATTTACCAACTCATTTCCAAAAGTCTAAAGTAAACTCTCAATCTTTTTTTGTTGTCTTTAATACTTTGCAACTCATTAGACAAGATAACATGCATTATTTGTTCACTCTTATAAGATGGCAATGGGTCCAAAGGTGGAACAACTAATAAAATATTGGATTGGATATTAGGAAAGTAAGGCATTGGTAACCTAGGAGCTATCTTCCCTACCTGAATGAGGCTATTATCTGTCCTAATTGCAATCTCAAAAGATTGAGGTAAACAATTTCCCCCCATGGATTGGATCATCACTGAAATATCACTATTCAGGCTTTTAAGAAAATACAAAAATGCATACTCAGCAAAAGGTCTTACCGTGTCTGGGATCCTATTCCAAGTCTTCTGAAATCTGAGATTGAAATCATTCATCTCTTCTTGTGGAACCCTTTTGATAGTAGGTTGTTGTTCCACCAAAGAAAGATTGTCAGATTTATCTTCAAAAAAATTAGATAATCCCTCACCTAGTGCATCCCAAGTAGAAATGGATCCAAACCAGAGAGTATGGAACCATTCCAATGATTTGCCCTTCAATGATGAATCTAGTAGCTTCAAAGCCACATCCTCCTCCATGATATGATGGACATTGCAAAGAGAAGCAATATCTCTTATGTGCTCAATGGTTGTTGTTTGTCCTTCTCCCGTGAAAGATGGAAACCCCTTCAATGTTGCCAATGGTATGTTGTTGTGATTTGCAATCCTTAAAGGGCTGCCTTGATCAAATGGAACAATAGGAAATCTTCTAGCCATTTTTGGTGTTGTTGTAGCAAAATATGCAACTTTAGGTAGTTCCTCTTCTGATGATGGCTCAAGAACAACGTGAAATTGAAGTGCAGGATGACTTTCTGAAGATTCTTGATCAGAATTTGGTAAATTAGCATAGTAAGTGGGAGGAGCTAAACTTCTTTGAGATCTTCTTTTCCTTGGCCTTATTTTCTTCCTACCCCTTGCTACAGGCTGAAAGGAGAGCTCTTTTGGACCTCTAGGCTCTCTATAAATTTCTTCCTCTCCTGGTACGTGATAACTGTAAATACTCAAACTCTTTTCCACACCTTTTTTGGATTCAATTCATGTATCACAAAGAGTCCCACCGGGCATGCCAAAAATTATTGAGGTTTAGAATTACCACCCCAACTCAGGCATTGGGGCTTTGACAGTATCCTATCCTAACAATGGAAACCTTCTCTAGCTGTGGATAGACTATGATTGAGAAGGAGTCTCTGGATTCTAGTCCAGTTCCTATTTGATATGGAATATCACCTCTTGATTGGTAAATTAATGGGAAAATGAAGCTTTTGAAAACAAAAATTGGAATTAAAAGTGGGGTGATACACCAAAATTGGGTTCGAACTTTGTTTTGGACAATAATGCAGAAATCCTAACTTATATGCCTGAGCTTGTTACTTTGAATCTCTAATCAACATATAGGCTAACAAATCTTACAATTAGGGTTGAACCACTAATATCTTGACTTAATTGACAAATATACAGATTGCTTACATGGTTTTAAATTGTTGATTACCTATGTAAGGAATATAAAACCCACTTCTTTTGGATATCAATTTAATAAAACACTTGCAAGAAAAGATGAAAACATGATGTGAAACCCAAACTCAGAAGCATATAGGAAAAATAGAATGTCTGCTCTATTATCCTCCAAAAATATGACAAGATAGGTTACAAGAATGGTCTTCAAAACATCTAGGAACAAGAAGTTCACTATATTCCCTCTCTCCAAAATCTGCAACCCAATGGATACAAAATGCATAAAAAAGGCTATAGGAACAAGATAAATCACTAGAAGCTCTTTTCTCTAAAATCTTGAACCCCCTAACATGATGCAAAGGATCAACAATATAGCCTGCATGCCTTAACTTCAAAAAAAATTTCCCTCCAAAAGTCCTCTACAATAGAAAAAACCATAAAACCATAAGGCCTAACAAGTACCCTAAAGCAAGCCTCAAGTTTAACCTCCTAAAGTTGGTGAATAAAAGATACATTTATTAATACACTCCCCAACCCTATTACATGATATATATCAAAAATGCCTAACCCTAAATGCATAAACCCTAACCTGATAGCATAGTATGGAAACCTAACTCCACTGATCAACCCAACACCATGGCATGAGAAAACCCTAACTTTGCATCAACCCAACCACAGTATAGCCAAGTTGATGTAACTCAAGCTCAATGCTCGATAACAGCTCATAGCTGATATACTGAAAAGATGGAATGTTGTCTTCATGGCATGAAGGTACTATCATGGCACTATGAAAGGAATATCGAGGCACTATGAACTAACAATGCATTAACTTTGCTTGTTACTGGACTTCACAATCGGGTAAAACATATTGCATAGTATTTTTGATCTTCATCACACTAAGGGTTTTTCTCCTCTATGGCACCGCCATGCTTGTTTGAACTTGTAACTTTCCATAACCAATGGCACTGAATCTCCTTCTAGAGTATTTGAAGAAGCTCGGGCTTCTTGGGCTCTGTAGGAAATCGTGGGTTTGAATTTGATCTGCCATAACAAATGGCGCATTTTATGGATTTCTATTGGATTTTAGGATTTGTTTGCTTTGAAATTTGAACTTTCAAGAGCTCGGGCTCTGTCGACTATGAGTTAAGACCCAAGGCTTTTAATTGTATGAGTTAATTTTGGCCTTCTAAATCAACCACACACTTCAACATAGTCCTTCTTCACCAGGTACAGCCAAGACTGAATATGAGTTATTCATCCTGACTGTCTGCGTGATTCGACCTGTTGCCTTCTATCTAGATGGAGTTTTGAAACTTGATCTCAGGAGGAGGGCCTCACAACTATGAACCATCTAAGAATGAAGGATTTTAATCATGATGAACAATGCAATGCAAAGATTATGCAAGATTATACTAATGAATTGAAATATGCAATATCATCTAAAC